>OZ005652.1:111725146-111744287 GCA_963930645.1 Salticus scenicus
TCACGACACATTTCTACAAAAATGAGATAGCGATTTCTGTCTGAAAATAGTGGTAGCAAAGAAAGGCGAAAATTTCTCATCTCTAAAAGTGTCCTGGAGAAAGGGAGGAGAATACGATCACTGATATATCTATCGACATACCTTCCAAAATCCTACATAATCTTTCATTGTTATTGGCCTACGTTTTGTAAGCAAATCTTTTATTATTATTAAAAATTATTATAATTATTATTATTATTTTCCAAGTATATATTTTTTATCGTAATTAAAAATTGCTCTCCAAAACAGTGGTCTGAAGAAACAGCTAATACAAACAATGTTATGAATATTAATTAGAAAACAAAGTTTTTATGTCTTCTGTTTTCGGCTGGATAATTTATATCAGAAACTTCTTAGAACAATTTTAACTTTATTTAATCGTAGCAAAAAAAAAAAAAAAAAAAAAAAAAAAAAGACAAATTTCTATTAAAAATTAGCGGTGATAAATTAGATGTAGAAATTAAAAAAATAATAATAATAAAAAAAAAAAAAGAGAATGTCGGCAGTTACGTATATATATAATATGTTAAATATGGCAGAATATATATATATATAAAGGACCACTATTTCAACAATCAAGTATAATCACTAGATCCAGGTACAACAAAAATATTTTAAATGCAGAAAAAATTCATAATATTAACTTCAAAAGAATATATGCATGTGTGCATATATATATATATATATATATATATATATATATATATATATATATATATATATATATATAGTTTCGTGTGATCTTACTTTAAAGAAAATAAGCCAGATACTAAACAAGCATCAGCTATCATAACTTTCTGAAGTATCCTTTTTCTTTGATGCCATTGCATTCATAAATACATCACGAACATACATTGTCTGAGATAAGATGTTTCAAAATATTTTGAGAATCCTCATCCATCATTTCAAAAGATGCCTTATCCCTTGAAGTAGCCATTTATTTTCTTAAAAATAAATAATATAAATAAAATAAGAAAAAAAAAACTTTTTATTTTTGAAATACACGATTTGTTTTAAATTGTGTACATAATGCGTAGCTGTTTAGTAATAAACAAAGAAAAAATTACAAATGGAAATATTATACCTATGTACAACTTTTAAAGATTACTGATTACAGCATGAAAAATCAGAAATTTAAACGTTGCATTATTACGCATTATTTTATATTTTAAATATTATTATTATTATTTTTTTTTTTACATTAATTATTTTTTCATGATTATACATAATTTCATTAAACAATTTAAATGATACTTTGAAACATGTTTAATATGCCGAAAAAGTTAATTTTACATAAATGTAAGATCTCTAAATTATATGCATAGATGCCATATCTCCCGTTTTTAAAGGAAAGCTTGATGCCGAAAAGTTTTTATATGTTTTCAGTTTATTTAATCGTCGTAAATAAATATCACAGATTCCATTTGAAGAATAGTGGAGATAAATCTGATTTAAAAAGTGGAGCGTTTGGCAACTACGCATCATGTGTCATTTCTAGCTTTTAGGAAAAAAATATCTAATTTTAGAAATCTAGAAGAAAAAAAAAGGTCTAAATTTTACTTCAAGTGAAAAAATGATTTTCAAATATGCAATGACATATAAAATTAGATTTTCCAAGTATTTTTTTAATACGCATTACATGTATGCCAACCAGGATTCCCATAAAGATAAATTTGGATATCAGAATTTTTATAAAATAGTTTTTGTAAATAGCATAGTTGTCAAGTTTTTCGATTACGGATGGAGACTTTATACCAGCAATATCTAGAACAATTATCTTTTTATATACAAAAAATAAGATAAGACATATTTCTATAAAAGTATAGTAGTGATAAATCTGATTTAAAAATTCAAAATGATGGCCAGTATGAAATTACATCAACGAATTTAAATCATTAATCAAGTCTAAAATTACTATGTAAAATTAGTGGTGCTCAAACTTCCCTTTATATGAACCCTGATGCCAACATTCCTCATTTATTTTGGATTTTCTTAGTAGCTGTTTCTCCTTTACACACATTTTTCCATTTTTTTTTCACCCCGTTTTTGTATGTGTGCATGTGTGTGTGTGTGTGTAGTATTTAACTCCAATATGCATACTTTCCAAATCCTAATTATAAATTGGAAGATTTTCAGTACACGCTCTTTTTTTTTCCACACCAGTATATTTTTAGTGTTTTTATTTTCCAAATTTAAATACGATTAAATAAGAAGAAAAGCACTCAAAAAATATACTGGTGTGGAAAAAGGGGCATGTACTAAAAAAGTATTCCGGTTCGTAATTAGGATGTTGGCAAGTATGAATATGTAACTCTGATTAAATAAGCAGAAAATAATTCTTCGAGAAAAGTGATGTTCAAAACAGGCTGCTACTAATAAACATTCGGAATAAATTAGAGCGTTGTTGCATCAGCAAATTGTACTCTTTATCTTATAAATAGCTTCTGAAATGTATTAGATTGATTGTTTTAACACATGTGAAAAATGGACACGTATTTTCTATCTCAAAAATCTAACTATTACAAAATTTACTTGAAATTAAATCTTATATTATTAAATTAATACCAGAATATTTTAAGCGTACAATATGTATACAGAAATAGATACGTTTTAGTTTTTTAGTTTTTCTTTCTTTCTTTCTTTTCTTTTTTTAAAAAATAATTACTAGTACTGGCAGGCAAACCATTGTAGAATTTTCGCCCTTTATTTCTTTTTTGCTTACCTTTAAATATGAAACTCATACATATTTTACCAATTCCATCATTTAATTAAAATTTTAATTTACCTGAAGCTAAATTATTATTAGAACCAAATTAATATTGTGAAATAGATAAACCAAAATCATTCAAAGGTTTCAAATAAATTTATAGTTGACGATCCACTTTTCATACTTCCGCAGGCATTCGAGTTTTAGCATAGGACGAATATGATGACTTTTAATATTTAGTTTCCATTTTCCCAATGACGTTTTTTTTATTTATTTTGGCATAATTAAAAAAAAAAAACTAATTCCTATTTTATCATACTGTTTATGATTGCGTTGATTAACCAATTTATGACAATAATTTATATTCTGTATATTTTTAAAGTATTGCTTGGTTTAAAATAACGCTTCCAAAAATTCTGAATATACAACTTTAAAAAATATTTTTTTCCATAAAATAATATCATTAGAAAAAAATCACTTTTTTTCTTAATAGATCCAACGAGATAAATAAAGTAGAGTGATAAAAGGTAATTCTGACATGATCCAACACTAGTCATGGGAGATGAACCAGTTAGACACTGGTTTCCTTGGTTGCAGCTTATTTTCAATAATTTTTTATAGCTTTGGTGCAATAAATAACAAATTACTAAAAACACAATAGTTTTGTGTATTTTGTTAAATACAAAATTTTTATTTCAAACACCTGAAATGTGATTGCTTGCTTTTTAACGTTAAAAATATCCCTTTAACAAAATAAAAAATTTTGTTCATATAATTTTCTAATAATACTTAAAACTAAAGGTAAAGAGATTTAATTTTATACAAATATATTTTTTTTTATATAGCCTCAATTTAGCTGTGAAAACAACTTAAATATTTTCCTAACATTTAGAAAAGAATACACGAATAGAGGATGAAAAATAAAATTGCTCCGTGAATCACCTAAAAATAGATCCTTAATAAAAGGAACCGGTAATAGGGTTACATTGTTTCAAAAGACTCTTCGAAGGGAAATATATATTGAAACACAAATATTCCCTTTTGTTCTTTTAAATCATAAAATAAAGAAAAAATAAAAATATGCTTAACATTTGTCTTTTGTAAAAAATACGTTTTTGTTTCAAACAATATACTTGTAATTTCAGAAAATAAAATTCTATATAAATAAACAATTTTTATCATTTACATCAAATCATAGAATAATTTCAAGTAGATATTATAAATTTCAAATTTTTTGGTCTATTTAATTCAGATCAGTTTAGTCAGTTTCTAACCGTTTTCTTTCTTTCTTTTTTTTTTTTTTCTTTTTAATCGGGTATTTATCTTGATTAAATGAAGCCTTATTTTTAACTTAAACTTTCTGTTGTAAACTTATTTGTGAATTTTATGCCTAAGACTACGGTATATATATATATATATATATATATATATATATATATGTGTGTGTGTGTGTGTGTGTGTGTGTATGTCAATCACGAATCGTAAACTCCATTTTCATTTTTATTTTATTTTTTAATCATTATTATTTTTTTGGGGGGTTTACTACAACTATACATTAATCTCTATTACTATAAAAATGCAATGAAAATATGGCAGCAAAAATAGGCGGAAATTAAGGCAGAGAGTACGATTCCTAATACACACACACACACACACACATCGCAGGGATTAATCAGATATGTTCTGCAATAATCTGTTCTGTTAATCTACTTAGAATAGTTAGCATATTGCATGCTAGAAACATACTTTTACATCTTTTGCAGTCTATTACTAGAACGTGAATCACATAAAAATACGTGTTTTGACAAGTTGTTACTTATTACAACGAAGAAACGTGGAAGCAGAGCTGGCAACAATTTAATTTATTCCGTATTATTGTTACCCGCCTATTTTGCATACCACATTTATATAAATGTATATATATACAGAGAGAGAGTGAGAGAGATTTCTCCCCCCTCCACCATAATGTAATTACCATTAAATAAGAAGAAAATTATTTTTAACAAAATGTGGGGTGAAAACAAGGTGGACACTAACTATATTATGGAATAAATTAAGGTGTTGGTAGTTGTGTGTAACTGATCCTTTCTTTTCTTTTCTTTTTTTTTTTTTTTTTTTTTTTTTTTTTGTTATTGTTGTGAACGAAACGTTGAAAAAGAAGAAATGCACTAGAAATTAAAACTCTGCCATTCGCATTGTGGACGAATGTAAGAATACTAATGTAAGAATGTTCCTTTAGAGAAATTAAAACAACTTTGATTTTTTTTTTTTTTTTTTTTAACTGTGTATATTTGTGAATCTTGAATATTTTAAAATATGCAGGTGTTAATACTGAAATTTTCTTTTTATAGTCTATCCATATAGTGCTTCCTTAGTTTTAAAATCGCCATTACAGACATTTCATGGGTTTTGTTTTCCTTGTATTTTTATTTATATATATATTTTTTTAAATTTTTCTCGTGTTGTTTTTCTCTCTACAAAATCCTCGGGGTCGTACTTTCCGGCATTTTTTCATGATACTTTAACGAATGAAAAACCCCCGCTCCCTTTGCTACCATTATCTTTATGCAGTAACTTCTATGTTATTTTATTACGACACATTACTATAAAAATACGGTAAAGTTTTCTGTATGAAAATAATGGTATTAAAAAGGATGGATTTTTCTTCTTCCTGAAAATGCTTCGGTTTCGTATGGAACCACCCTTTTGTAAGGACTATTTTACATGATTTTCCATATAATAAATTTTTTTATAATACTTATTTTAATTTTATGACTAATATTGCGAATAAAAATTTTTGGTAGCAACAAATAAGGATTGTGAAAAGCTTGATATTCTGAAAATAAATAAATAAATACAAATATAATAAACGTGGAGAGTACGATTTTTGCAATCATAAAACAGTTTTTATTTTATATTTTACTTTGTTTTAATAACTTCGATTCTTTTTTGTTTGTTTGTCCAGTACAAATCTTGCAATCGATTTTTAACTAATTTCGCGACTAGCTAGACATCTGAAACTTTCAGGGTATCTCAGAACACGGTGACATTAAATTTTTTTAATACTTTTAGTCAACTGTTTCAGGTCCCTACTGCCTTCGGCAGCGTTTATACGATTCGACAGAAAATTTATTTATCTAGCTTCCCGACTAGCTAGACATTTGAAACTTTCATAATAGTTCAGAACACGCTGGAAATGCATTTTAAAAATATTTTTAACGAACTGCTTCAGGACCCTGCTGCCTTCGGTAGAGTTACCAGTACAAAGCTTGCAATCGATTTTTAACTAACTTCCCGGTTAGATAGTCATTTAAAACTTTTATAATAGCTCAAAACGCGATAGCAATGAATTTTTTTAATACTTTTAGCCAATGGTCCCGTGTTCTCGCTGCTTTCGGTAGCGTTTATATGATTCAACGAAAAACTTAAAAAACATGGTATATAAAAAGATTTTTTTTATCTTGTAATTATTTTAAAGATTTAATTATACGATAGAACTATGTACTTATTAAATGACTTAAAAAAAGTTGACTTATTTTATTAATGAATTGTAATCTATATTATGAATCATTCCATCACTGTGTTTAAAAATGCAATAAACTATACATTGTGTAAATTACTGTTTAATGTTTTTTTACGAAGAAAAAAAAAGAAGAGAGAAAAAGAAGAAAAGTTCTGCTAATTTAGTAAAAACAATTATTTATTATTATTATTACTTATTGTAACGTTTTACAATTTTATTAGTACATACTACTAAACTGACTTCAGTAGTATTTATTACTAAAATTGTATTACTTGGTAAAAAATTGACTATTGTTTTTCACTGTGTCATAACATATAATGTTTAGAATTATATATATATATATATATATATTCATGAACGCGAATAATAATAATAATAATAAAAGAAAAATAAATGAAATTTATCCAAAAATAAATAATAAATCTTTACAGAAAGAACCGTTGCGCCATAGTTCTTTTTTTTTTTCTTTCTTTTTACTTGTTTTTTAAAAACATAAGTAAAACTAAGCAAAAAAATAAATAGATGGTTTAAAATAAATTTTATGTTTTTACTTTTTCAATCTACATTTTATCGTAAACTTCGGATTTAAAGTCAATTTTTCTTACAAGCAAACGTTTTTAAAAGATTTTCATATATTTTCGTCACTGTAAAGCTGTTTATCTCAAAGCATTTGAAGAAGATTTAAACAAATCAAAAGTTAAAATGTTATCAAGTACAGATTTATTCCCTTTTTTTTTTCATTATTATCGTGTATAGAGAATAATGTCATAAAAACAACATTTATATATAAATTTATGATACATTATACTTAATCATAGACGATAACTTTCAGATATATTTTATAATCTTTTTATTTCTTAATCTCGCAGTAATTATTTATTTAATAGTTTACCATATTTTGTCTTTTATAATCGGTAAGAGATTGTACATATTTATTTGATAAAATCTTAGAATTAAGACTATAGATAAACAGAAACCAATTGTATTCTTATTTAAAAAACTTCAATAAATATCCCTGATAAAGTATTGCTAGGTGTTGCTTTTCTCATTTCTTTCTCTCTTTCTTTTTTTTTCTTTATTTTAATTTTCCCCAAAACGCATCAACTATAGCATTTAATGTTTCTCCATCTAGACACTATTCAACTATCTATCTTTCTATTTATAGAATTAGAATTTTGAAAAATATCCAAAGTTAAACCTGGATTTGTTATCACTAAAAAAAGAAAAAAAAAAATCATAATAATTGTAAAAAAAAAAAAAAAAAAAAAACTATATATTTATATACATTTTCCCCCAAAAAGCTGTTTTATATTATTATTTTGAAAATGAAATTTTCTTAACCAACAATCAATGAATTAAGATAAAATAACTTTCTCCATATTCATATTTTCTATCAGATTATATATATATGTATGTATTTCTAATTTGTCAAACCATTTTCTTTCGCAGTTAAAATAATATTATATCTTGAACATCGAACTAAATGACAATTTCTTATAAAGAGAAATTTTATTGAAAATATAATTCATATGTTTCTGTAACTGACAAATTTTAAATCTCCCAATAATCAGAACAAATATAAAAAAAGGAAACATTTTTGGAACAAATTATTTTCTAGCATAAGTTAAAAGACATTCGCTACATAATTCATTAAATCGGAAAACGTAGACTTCAAAATGATTCGAAAGTTCTTAGTATCAAATTTAATAAGATCTCGTTAATAACTGTTTAATCTGTCTTCAAAATTAATGACTTAATCAGCAATTTTTGTCAAAGAATATTCTTTGGGAATTTTACATTAATTTCAAAATGTGCCTTGCAATTATTTTAGAAACGTAGAAAGACATTTTGTATTTCGAATATAATATTGTATTATATTTTATTATATTTCACTGAAATTACGTTTCTTAAATTTGATTTCTTTCCCTCATATTTTCTAAAATTGTACTAAATGATATTGAAATATCGAAACTATTGATATGAATAGTTAATGTTATTTTCTTTTAGAGTAAATACCTTTATTAAAAATTCAACAAATTTACACAGAAGGTTTTTTTTTTTTTTTTTTTTTTTTTAAATAAGTTTTCATTTATGTTGGATACTTTAAGGATACAAAGATTAAGGGTGGCAACTGACTCATCTCGGCAGCAATTATACATAAATATATGTGTGTATGTGGAGAGATATTTTTTGGGATGAATGTTGTTGCATTCTTGGGATATGTGCCAAGCATAATCAATATAAGCATACGACTAAATATTTATTGAGGCTGGACTTCATCTACAAACGACATGGAGAGTAATAACAAACTAAATATTTTCGAGAACTTAACTTCTGTAACAATTGATTTTTTTGCTTAATAAATTTGAAAATGAATAAATACGTACGAAGCTTGAGGTTTATATATATATATATATATATTTATTTACAACTGTTTTATCATGTTACGTATTTTATAATCGTATAATCATCTTTTAAAAAAATGTAAAATATAACAAATTTTATTATTATTATTATCTTATACTATTAAGTGAGCAATATGTGTATATTTCACTGATCTCGAAAACGGTAGCTCGGACAGTCACGAGATTTAACACAAAGGTGCCCCCCGAAGGATCATTGTGCACATCGAAGTCAGATTTTCGAATTTTTGATTAGTTTTTTCTTAATTAATTAAAATGTGAGAATAATAACTTTCTAATTTCTGATAAATAAGACATTTAAATTTTAACATTTTATCCATGATTTAATTGTTGACAATTTTTTTTTTTCGACAAAATAATAATAATTAAAAAAAAAAAAAAAAAAAAAAAAAAAAACATACATTCATTTAAAATGAGGAAAATAAATCAGAAATATTAGAAAATAAATTAGAAATATCAGTCGCATCGTTACAAATAAGATACCAAATGAAAGGGAAAATTTTTGTAAATCCGATGCATTAAACAGCTTATCAATCGGATGATTAGTTTTTTCTTAATTAATTAAAATGTGAAAATAGTAACCTTCTAATTTCTGATAAATAAGACATTTAAATTTTAGCATTTTATCCATGATTTAATTGTTGCCAATTTTTTTTTTTTTTTTAGACAAAATAATAATAATAATAATAATAATAATAATAATAATAATAATAAAGAAACGTACATTTATTAAAAATGAGGAAAATAAATGAGAAACAACGAGATATATAAATTAGAGTGCTGATTCAACGGATGAAGGATTAACTTTCCGTGGTTCAAGATGAATCACGTGACATGCTCGAATAGGTTGCTGTGTTTGGCCCTTTATCGCTATTTTGGCATTTAAAATATCAGTTCGACAAATTATCATTATTATTACGTAACATGACAGTCCTATGACCGATATAAATTGTTTTTAAAATAATTTTACACATATTTCACATATTTCACATTTTAATAAACAATAAAATACCTTTTATTTCATCGTTTCCCAACAAAGTTTAAAAGTGTTTATAAAAGAAGATTTAAACTTTTAAAGAGCTAAATTTAACAACAAATAATAATTTTTCAACTATTTTTAAGCATTTTGTCGGTTAAAGTTCAACTACACGAAATAAAAGAGAAGTAAAATCAAAATCAAAATGATTTAGAACAAAAGAATATTAAACTACGTAAGTAAACAAAAACATTGAACAATCTCCAAACCGTTGCCATAGAAATTTACTGAAAATAAGCTGTTACCAAGGGAACCGCCGAATACGCAGGTGCAAGGAGAGCATGTCACATGACTCATCTTGGACCTTCTCAAGGGTTACCATTTATCACTCTACTTTATATATCTCGTTGATCAGAAATATTACAAAATAAATTAGAAATATCAGTCGCATCGTTACAAATAAGATACCAAATGAAAGGGAAAATTTTTGTAAATCCGATGCATTAAACAGCTTATCAATCGGATGATTAGTTTTTTCTTAATTAATTAAAATGTGAAAATAGTAACCTTGTAATTTCTGATAAATAAGACATTTAAATTTTAAAATTTTATCCCATAGAATAATAATAAACACGTACGCTCCTTCTTCCTTTATTATTATTCTATGTTTTATCCATAATTTAATTGTTGCCAATTTCTTTTTCGACAAAATAATAATAATTAAAAAAACTGAACTAAAAAAACATTTTCAACTTTACTGAGAATAAATACGAACTGAACTGAAAAAACATTTTCAACTTTACTGAGAATAAATACGAACTGAACTGAAAAAACATTTTCAACTTTACTGAGAATAAATACGAACTGAACTGAGAGGAGTCTGAGGTTAAAAAATGTAAAAACGAAAGTGTTTTTTTTTTTTTTTTTTTTTTTTTTTTTTGATAAAAAAATCTTTTTGTTTTGTGATTGAGTTAGTATAAATTAAAAAACCTTCTGATTCTTTTAAACAGGGAGTTATTAGTAAGTCTTTAAAATCAAACTACAACATAAACATTTTATTTCAAAGGATGATATTTAAATTAAAAACTCTGAAACACTGATATGTGGCATCAAGTTATATGCAACAAAATCAAAAACAACTTTCATTTAAAATTTAAATACGAGTTTTTAGAAATCAAAAAGTTTAAATAAATATTCTTAAGATGAAACGATCAAATGATGTAATACCAGTTAATCCAGAAGAACAAAGTACTTCAAATGCAGACCAACTAATTAATCGTACTTCCTTATATCAAGCTAGGCCTATCCGTGCATCAAAATTAAAATGTCGCCAAAATATAAGGGAATTAGGACAGATGTACAGAAAGGAACGTTCTGAGAGTATATCTAGGCAAGCTTTTCAGCATCGAGCAAGGGAGAGCACGGAAGACAGAATCCAGCGACTTGAAGATCTAAGACAGCGAGCTTCTCAGCGTAGGGCATCAGAGAGTACACTAGATAGACGACAACGCCTAGAAGAGCAAAGACGTCGACAAGCAAGATATGAAGTGGCATTGCGAAATCGGTGCCCAACATACAAAATAGCAGTTTGTAGAGATGTGAACTGTAGTACTTTAGGAGAATTCAATGTGAAATGCGTTCATTGTAAAGCATCACATTTTCCAGAGGAACGTGTTTCCAATCGTCTTCATAGAGACTCTTTTGGTGATTGTTGTCTTCATGGACGATTATTACTGCCAGCACCATATTTTGCGAACGAGTTAGCAAGACAGTTTTTGCACTGCCATCCACTTGCTGAAGAATTTCATAAAAGAATCAGAAACTTGAATTCCTGTTTTGCTTTTTCTTCTTTCAATATGTCAGAAGACAGAACCATCAACAGTCATGGCATATACAGTTTTATTGCATGTGGACAAGTATACCACAAAATGAACTTGGCTGCTCAACCGACTCAAGACATACATGGAGAATTTGAAAAACCTCAATACGGTCAGATGTATTTTTTGGATCCTGATAATGCTGTTGACGAACGATTACATCATCCTCTGAATTATGGAATAAGTCGTGAACTCATGGAATTATTAGAGGACGTAATAAGGGCACAGAATGGTTATGCACAGAGTTATATGATGATGCGAGAAGTTCAGTATGAGGTTGAACAGCAAGCTACTGCACAAGGATTATCTGCACCTGAAGTTCAACTTTTGTTCAGAATTCCTCAGGAAAGTGATTACAGAAGATTTAATACACCATCCATTAATGAAGTTTGCGCTGTCTTCACACTTAATTCCCGATCAGAGTTTCCCAGAAAATGAAATGATTGTACATCGGCGAAACAAGGAAATTGTTATTCTAAAAAATATTGATAAACGTATTGAGCCATTCACATATCCACTGTTTTACCCACAGGGTACGGATGGTTTTTCTCTTGATATACCATTGACTACACCTTATTCTTCGCGGCATCATGCAACGCGCCTTGAGTTGGCTTAGAACAGACTTGCTTTTCGACCTGAAGTAATAAATTATTTGTCCACAAGAATGAATTCTACAGGTCATGACTTGCGACAAATACAATTTAATGCATTGCATTTTGGTGGCAGACTTTTTCAACAGTATGTTGTCGACACTTTTATTAGGATCGAAAGAGATCGTATTCAGTGGATTAAAGCAAATCAAAAGAAGATTCTTGCTGATAATTATACAGAAGTCACACGTTTGAAAAACGACTTAGTAGAAAAAAACAAAGCTACAGTTGGAGAGAAAGTCATTCTCCCATCATCTTTCCCAGGGTCAACACGCTATTATACTGAACAATTTGAAGATGCTATGGCAATTGTTCGCCGTCTTGGTTCTCCAGATTTCTTCATAACAATGACATGTAATGCAAACTGGCCTGAAATAAAAAAACGCTTTGCACATTCAGTTACAAAATGGATCTTTTATACAACTACTTCCTCAAGACCGACCAGATGTTGTTACTCGAGTTGCAAAATTGAAATTTGATGAAATAATTGAAGATTTTGATAAGAAGCAGATATTTGGAAAAGTTGCTGCTTATGTATATTCAATTGAATTTCAAAAGCGAGGTCTTCCTCACATTCACCTTCTTCTAATTATGAGTTCTCAAGACAAGATTCATAATCCTGAAGAACTGGATGATCTCATTTCTGCAGAGATTCCCGACTTTGAAGATACAGATCTGAGAGAACTTGTAATAAAGTGGATGATTCATAACCCCTGTGTCGAACAGGACCCAAACGCTGCATGCATGGTAAATAAAAGTAGACGTATGAAGTGCCGCTTTCAATTTCCAAAATCATTTGAGGATGTATCTTCATTGGCAGACAATGCAAAACCAAATTATCGAAGGCGTTATGATCCCAAATTGGACCCTCACAGTCGAGATTTCTCTCATGAAAGTGCAGTGTATCGTAAGAGTGTTGATAGCAGGCGCATAACAAGAGATAATCGTCATGTTGTTCCTTATAATGCATATTTACTGAAAAAGTACAATTGTCATATAAACGTTTAATATGTTGGAAGCATTATGGCTGTGAAGTATCTATACAAGTACATATATAAAGGGTTTGATTGTGCTTCACTTAAAGTTGTTGAAGGAGGAAGACAAATCATGTACAATGAAGCAAATACTTATGTTGAGGGTCGATGCATCACTCCACCAGAGGCATGTTGGCGTTTATTTGGAAATGAAATTCAGAAGAAGAGTCATAGTGTGCTACGATTATCAATTCACCTTCCTGGCCAGTACAGAATTGTAAATTTAGATCAGGCTCAGGAAGATTTAGCTGATACAGGACAAAAAGGTTCGACTCTGGAAGCATATTTCAAGCACAATAAAAAGGCTAAGGAAGAACATGAAATTAGACAATCAAATGGAGACACGGAGGAAGAGCCAATCTATTATTACTACTGGCAAATGCCTGAACACTTTAGATGGGATGCAAGAAACAGTGAATGGATTCAAAGAGTACGACAGATAAAAATTATTGGAAGAATACATAATGTCAATTTTGTTGTACAGCCTGAATTATATCACTTACGATTGTTATTGTATCATGTAAAAGATGCAACCAGCTTTAAGGATTTACTGACAGTGAATAATATTGAACATGCGACATACAAGCAAGCTTGTCTAGCACGAGGATTATGCTATGATGACCAACAATGGATTGAAGGATTGTCCGAATCTGCAAGCTCAAAACTGCCAAGGGATATGAGAACACTGTTTACACAGATTTTGATTCTAGGCTCACCAGAAAACCCAAAACGGCTGTGGGAAATGTTTAAGCAAGATCTCGCAGAATATTTCATTCATGAAGGTGAAAGAACTGGAATTTCAATTGAAGATTCTATCAAGCGAGCATACCGTGTAATTGCCCATAAACTCGACTCAGAAGCGACAGAAGGTAGAAATTTTCAATATTGGGTTGAAAAGTTTTCATTTGATGATATTGATGATTATGAAACTGAATCGAATCAAAAATTGTCAAATGTCAATGAATCAGCAGCTATTGGTCAACAAATGTATCAACTTCTTAGAGGAAAACAAATTGAAATTGTGGATGCTATCTTTCGTTCAGTCAATGATGGGAATATTCAATCAAATTGCTTTTTTATTGACGGACCTGGTGGTACTGGAAAAAATTTCATATACAAGACTTTGTATTGCCTTCTGCGAGGAGGGAACTTTAATGTGCAGTGTATGGCTTTTACAGGCATTGCTTCGATTCTACTTCCTGGAGGACGCACATCACACAAAACATTTGGATTGAAGGTGCCCCTTTCACCAGAGTCAAGTTCCACAATCAAACCGGGCTCCTGTAAAGCTCAAAAAATTTCTAAAGTTCAAGTATTTCTCATGGATGAAGCACCTATGCTTCCTAAATATGCATTTCATGCAATGGACGAAATTCTGCGTAAAACTGGAAATGCAACTTTGCCATTCGGTGGAAGAATTATGGTTTTAGGAGGAGATTTCAGACAGTGTCTTCCAGTTCAACCGCGAGCGAATAAACAAAAACTTATTGACTTATCAATTAAAAAGAGTGTGCTTTGGTGTAAATTTAGGAATTATTCAATGGATGAGAATATGCGGGTTGATCCAGAACAAAGAGACTTTGCAAACTATATTTTAAAAGTTGGTAATGGAGAATTACCGATTAGGTCTTTAGATGAGATAGAGCTACCCGAAGACATAATTTCAAATGGAAATTTCATTGATGAGCTTTTTGGTGTTTGCTTTGTCAATGAAAATTATGAAGAGATGAAAAATAGAGCTATACTTGCTCCTCTTAACAAAGATGTTGACAGGTTAAATACTGAAATTATTTCGAAATTACCCGGAGAGTACAAAACTTATCACAGTTACGATACTGTAAATAACCAACCCGAAGGAGGACTTCAATTTACTGTTGACTTTTTAAATTCTGTTGAAAATTCCGATTTACCACCTCATAAACTTAAACTGAAAAAAAAATGCTATTATTATGTTGATGCGTAATATAGATGTATCAGAAGGCCTTTGCAATGGTACAAGATTAATTGTTACTGAGCTATGCAATCATATTATTAAACCAAAAATAATAACTGGTGAACACTGTGGCCGAGATGTACATATACCAAGAATCACACTTCAATCATCAAAAGGTCAACTTGGTTGCGCAATATCTAGACATCAGTTTCCTGTAAAAGCAGCATTTGCTATGACAGTGCATAAATCACAGGGCCAAACTTTTGACATTGTAGGTATTGATCTGAGAGTACCAGTTTTTATGCATGGAATGCTTTATGTAGCTTTTTCAAGAGTTTAAAGAAAAACATCATTAAAAGTACTTTTGCCGATAGAAAATCAACGCCATACTCGTAATATCGTCTGGAAAGATATCTTAAACCATTCAAGAACTACAGAAATTGATTACTGTTTTAATGAAAATGCAGAAGATTTAAATTTCAGCTTCGATTTGGACTAATGCAATTCAGGCACTGTTCTTATGCGTTTAATGTGTTAATAAATTTTTCTTATGCGTTTATAAAATGGTAGGCGATAGCACATTTTTTGTTTGTTTGCTGCAATATATTTTAATATTAACAGTTAAAATTCTTTAATTTATAGCATTGCAGTAGAAAGTTATTTAAATGTGATGATTTATTAAAATGTCTGATGATTTATAAAATATATGTATAGTTATAAATTTGTAAAAATAACATAGTTATTCAGCCTTAAACTTTTATATCCCACAGTGTACTCACCCAACAACAAATTTATTATCATCTCTAAGTATTTTTGTTCTTATATATTTTCTTTTACGTGTTTTATTTCTTAAAAAATAAAAGAGCGATACAAATGTTCTAAGAATAGGGGACGAAGTTACGATTGGCGCCACAGGCACCCAAGAGTTAATTTAAAATCGTTATATTTTTAATATTTTAGTATTAAGCCACTTTTACAGAGAACAAGTCATGATTGGCGCCGCAGGCGCCTAAGATTTTATTTAAAAATATTTGAATTTTCAATATTTTTATATTATGCGACTTTTAGAGAGAACAAATTACGATTGGCGTCGCAGGCGCCCGAGAGCTTGTTTTTTGGTAAAAATTTTCTTGGGTCTCTGGCCAGCTAGCTGGTGAAGCCAGCTAGTTATTATTATCAACATATAATCGCCTAAAATACTTTGTCCTTCAGTTTATCAAATTTGTCTCGACTTTCTTTTAATTATCGAAATTTATAGATATGTGATAGCTGCATCAATAGAATAATATTTAACCTTTCGATAAAAATCTAATCATTTATTCTTTTTACTTTAACTTAAGAAATTATTTTTTAAAAATGCAATTAATCATAAACGGAATCCCCTATGAGGTTAAATAAATGGAAACATTTTAATTCGGTGTCTATTTAAAATCCAATTAAAATTTTAAATTATCTGAACTATTATCTTTATTATATTTTCACCAATTATTTTTTCATGTAAATTGAAATAATGCCTCTAATTGTACAAATCTAACGTTCCCCGGGAAATGTAAAGATAAAATAAACGCAATGGTTAGTCAGAAACGAAACCGCAAGCGTAAAGAAAATAACAAATAAACGAAATTGCCTGTTACAAATGTATTTTCTAATTTAAATTAAAAAAGAGAAAACCGTATCCGAATTTTTTAAAAAAAAGAGAGAGAGTTAAGTCGGATATTATGTGTAGTGATTTTAACTATAAGCTAATTTAGTATACAAGTAGTGATTATTGAATTATATTACTTTACTTTCAGATATAAATTCAGTCAAACAATAAACAAAACTATAGTCTATGTATTGATATGAAAACCGTTTTCCTCTCAAAACGATCTACACAAAATAATCCGCAATTAATCTTTACAATAATTAATTACAATATATCAAAATACAGTACAAAATCGCAATATATATTACCTCATTAATTGAAATGTAAGTTTTAGAATTATCAGTTAATTACATTAGTAAAACGCATTTGTTAGAAGATCGTATAATTTTCAATTATTTGCGGTAGATTGTATTGTAATCTATTGTAATCTACGTAAAAGTTTGTTATTATTAACTGATCACACTTGTACTTTCTTGGGTTAAACAAATAGAAACAGTCAGTAGTGTAATTTGCCCTTAAAATATCAGTAAAAGAATTTATATATATATATATATATATATATATATATATATATATATATTATTATTATTATTATTATTATTACTATTAACACTATTTATTTCATTACTCATGTTTCAAATAATTATAGTTTAATAATATAGTGAGATCTTTCCCTTAAATGAAACTTCTAAATTTCTAAAAGCAAAATTTAAAATGGCCATTTTGCGTAAATGTTTCATTTACCATATTTAGTAAGATGTATGATTTAATAAATTAAATGTTTAAATCTTTTCACTTTTCATTTTCATTTTTGTTTATTTTATTTTATTTTGTGTGTAAAGTGTGTTTAAAGCAGATTTTTTTAAATAAAAAAAAATAAATAAATAAACAAAAACTCTGAAGTTTTACAATTTTGTAATTATTATTATTTTTTAATACAGAATTTTGCAATTTTTATTTGTGAAAGCACATTCTGCATTTCTTTTGTGCAGCAATTAAAAAAAATATCATTATTAAACATTTACGAAGTAAAACGTATTAGTGCGATAGTATATAATATTTCTAAGTGTGAAGTTTAATTATTTCTCTATTTAACACTCTGGAAGTTTTTATTAATAACGTTAATATAATTTTAGTTTTGGGTAAGTGACAATTTACGATGTACTTAAGTAAGCATATTGTAATACAATAACAATGTGCGCAAATCATTGTATGTAAGAAAATTTGCATACTAATTATTTCATTTGAAAAGTATTTATATCTTATTCGTAAAATTTGTTTATATATATATATATATATATATATAATTTTAATTATTTAGTACCATTGTAACACTCAGCAAACAAAAGATATATATACATATACATATTATAGAAATTATAAAAAAGAAAGAAAAAATTTCGACTTTTCAATTTTTTTTTCTTTGATTTAACAAAGAAAAAAAAGGTTACACATGTCTTCTTTTAGCTTTATTTTTATGGATTCTACTACATGAAGCTTGAAGCCACTATCAGTTTCAAAAGAAACTAGTTTCTTACGATAATGGAATGATCATGAATAATGGAAACTTTTTCTTCTTTTTCGGTAACAACAGTTTGAAACATTTTTGAACTTTTAATTTACGATTTTTTTAACGATTCAAGTATTTCTTATACTAATGCTTAACGCAATTTACCACAGCTGCAGCTTGAAAGAAAGACAGATATTGAAGCTGAAACATTATATATATATATATATATATATATATATATATATATATATATATATATATATTTAAAATAAAACAATATAAATAATAAGATAAACCCATTTTCAAGAAATTAAAAAATAGATAAAATAATTTTAATATTTATGAAATAGTTTTCTGAAAGGAATATTTTAGAGATTTTTTTTTTCTAAGTTAAAATATTCTAATGTAAGAAATGTTTTTAAAAGCATATTAATATTCATTGCTTGACTATTATTAATTCATTTACCCTATAAATACTTTTACTGGTACATACGTTATTATTATTTTTGTTGTTCTTGTTGTGGTTGTTGTTGTTGAGTATGATGATGAAGCTTATTGTGTTTTGTCATTAAATTATTATTTTCATTACTATTAATTATAGACTCATCACTATTCAGTGAATATTACATAAATGTAAGTAAATAATATTATTTGAATTTTAATAATAAATACAGAAATATATTAAATTTCCTTTTAAATTTGTTGGTATAATTTGATGTAAAATAACAGAAACAACAACGTAGTTGAATTCCTTCAACTTTAAAAACACATTTATTGAAACGATTGGCATTTCCCTATTCAACTTAAAGGAAATTTGTCACATG
>OZ005652.1:111744487-111759487 GCA_963930645.1 Salticus scenicus
TTTTAACACGTTCGCTGCCGATCCCGCGCCAGCGCGGGATGTGACGTATTGCTTCACAGGTAGAAGTTTACTTTAGGCTGCCGCTTGGCGAAATTTCGAAAATCGCCAGGACGGCGCCATTTCGCATCGTGTTCCGAATAGCAACCTTACACCGGTGGCATACGAAGAGCTTTTCCGCGATCTAACCTAAAAAGAAAACGCGTCTTGAAAAAAAAAATCCAAATAATAATAATACATAGGACAAAAGGAAAATTTTCATAAAATAGAATTAAAAGAAAAAAAAACGAAATAATTACGAATTTATAACTTATCACAAATAGAAAAATAAAACTTAGATCATACAATCACACCAAATGTCCTTGAAAAGTGTGCTGCTTTAGTAATTGATGATAAGTGTTTAGATGATAGTTTTTTTATTTCCAATAATTTAACAGCTATAAGTACAATCGGTAACAAAAGTGTCCGAACACTAGCAAAAATTCCTATGTAAAAAAAGTACACTTCATAAGGTTTTGTTAAATAAATCCTTATCGAATCATGTTCTTACACTGACAAAGAACAGGATTCGACAAGGATTTATTTAACAAAACCGTATGAAGTATACTTTTTTACTTAGGAATTTTAAATTTAAAAGTTTTCAAAAGTTGTATAAAGTAAATTATTTATCATTAATATTTTATTTATAGTCCTCATTTATTAGGAATGAAACAATAAATCCGCAACTGGATAATTATAGCAAATTTTAACGATTCTCTATTGTAATGGTACTCTGATCTGTTCACTAAACCCCTATCTCAAAATGCATGAAGTTAAAAAGTATGCAAAATTTTGTACTGTAGCAACCAGTATTGGCATGAAATTAAAAAATATGCCTCTAAAATTCAGGACCGTGGTTGCCCAGTCGGTAGAGCGCCGGGCTCGGAATTGGAAGATTGCGGGTTTGGTACTCGAGCATGCCAAAAACCATTGTGTATACTAATGGTAGCTGGTGCTCATAAAATCTGTCGTGACCGCAATGTTTTCCATGTTCCCATATTAATTATACCTCTAGGTGTCTACGAAGCGAGAGAGTCATCTCTTCCGTGGAGGATCAAAATTGTGATGGCATGTCCCTGGACCACTCTAGGGGTGAGACCCAGACCATCGCCAATTGTCCATTGCGCAGCACTAGTCAGACGTAAAACTCAACCAATAAACCAACCTCTTAAATTCAAAAGTACCTCTTAAATTCCAACTCTATTCAACCAGCCAAACAGTACTAATGCAAACATCACAAATATTCATATTTCAAAATAGATGGTTGGTTGGGTTTTCCGTCACACTAGTGCAGTGCAATGGGCGATTAGCAACGGTCAGGGACTCACCCCTAGAAGTGGTCTGGAAACATGCCATCAAAAATTTGATCCTCCATGGAAGGGTATTTCAAAATAGAATACTTTCTCTCTAATAAAACACATATGATCAATATGCAACCGAAGTGATGACGTCAGCGAGATATTTTATCTGCTCAGTACAAACGAAACTATTAGTTATGGAAATTTAACTTATTACTCATTAACTCCACAGTTTGCTTGTAAAGAGCAAATGAATTTTTACACGTTTGACGTAATACAGCATATTGACGTAACACATGACGCAAACAAACAAAGGTAAACACAAAACTTAAACACAAGCGCTACATCTGGCGATTTAGCGCTCTTGCGAAATACGCCAAGCATAATCGGCAGGTTAAAGGGAAAAAACGCCGATCGCATTATTAGTTACGTGAGACCGGCAGCGAACGTGTTAAATTTGTTGGCAAAATTTGGTCTAAAATAACAGAAACAACAACGTAGTTGACTTCCTTCAACTTTACAATTACTTTTATTGAAAATATTGACACTTCCCTATTCAACTTAAAGGAGAATTGTCACATGATTAATGAAAATTATATGTTTTATTTATTTTATTTTATTTGTTTATAGATTTATTTTTGATTTATGATAGTAATACAAAGTTTTTTTTTTTTTTTACCAAAGTTTATTTTTAGCAACATTGAAACCGATTTAGTAGAAAGGTACTAAAACAACTTCATCAAATACTTTTGTGATGAAATGTATTTGTTTAATCTCTTGCTGCAGGCTATCCTTTCCGCGGGGACGCAAATATTAAGCCTAAATAGCAGAAACATATCCTTTTTTTTTTTTTTTTTTTTTCAAGCAAAGATTATTTTAGATACCTTAGCGTAGAAAGTCATTCAATTATTTACTTATTTTTTTTATATTATTTAAAATTTTTTGTCAATTTTGGTGGCTGTCTAATTTAAAGGAGCGTAATTATTTTGCATATCAAAGTGTTAATGCAAACTTGTCAACATCCTAATTTTTTACAGTAATTTTCCTTAAAAGTAATTGCGATTAGGTAAGAAAAAAATTACTCTAAATACAGACTGATGGGGAAAAAAATATGGGTACTAACAATTTTACGGAATAGTACCTAGAATGTTGACAAATATGGTTAACGCTATATTAAATGTACGTTATTTTCATTTAATACTCAGTATAGTTTTGCTTCTTTAAATGTAACAATTTGTACGAAATGTGTTATTTTATAAAAATTAGCAATAGTTTAGTCATTTTAGTTATACTATTCTTTTTAATTTTTAACTTGAATTAGTATAAAATACATAGATATAACAGCAAGAAAAGTAGTAGAAAAACGTGAATTAGTATAGCTACTAACATTTTAATTCATTCGGAGTATTTTTAGCCCTGTATTTATTTCATACCATTTATTTTTTCAGAGATTTTTTTCTTATTTTATCGAAGTTATATATTGAAGAAATTTTTTTCTGTAAATGCAGTAATAGCATATCTCCTCCATATTACATCCTCAGGACATCCTGTGGATGTAAGGACATCCCATGGTATCCTCAGGATTATCTATGGGTAAGTGTGTTGTTAAGAAAAGTGGTGAAAAATAAAGGCGGGGGTAAAAATACATTTAAATGTCGAAAGTTATGGAATTATCAATTTAAAATTTGCGTAATTTTACATTTTTTTTTTTAAATAAAATTAAGTAATTTCCTTATTTTCTGCACCTACACTTTTAATGTACTACTAATTAGTAATGATTTTCTACTACGATATAAGTGCAGATTACTACATTTAATTAGTAGTTCGGTAAATGGGGACGCTGGTTATTCTGAGATTACTGGAACAATTAATAGGAATGATGGAAATAACTTTTTACTTCGCTGACATTAATTATTATTTTCCTCATGTCATTTTAAATTCAAAACAATCCGCTTATACTAAATCATTGCGTAACTTAGGAAAGAATAATTAATAAATCAGTATTGCACTAATAATTATTTTGAGTTATAACAAGCTTGCTAAATGAACATGCAACAGTTCTGGTTATCTCTCGTTAAAGAAATTTAGCTCGTTTCCTTTATTTCATTTATTTTTAAGTATATAATTTTCTTCGATTATTATTCGTGTAAGAGAATTTGTATACTTTGTATTCGCATTTTTCTTTAATAATTAATCTCTAGATAACAATATAAAATGAAGAAATTACAAACGGCTGAGTGATTATTTTTCAAATCATTCGTTGCATTACGTATCGTATAATTTCCTTTAATGGGTATTTATGCTAGTAATAAAATAATAGATGAAACAACGATTTTGTGTTAAATACGAATTAATTTTAGACTTTTAAGCCAAGAATTTCTAATTGTGTTCCTATCCCTCTTCAGATTTTTTAAATCTCTCATTCTCTGTAAATACCTATGTACCGGTTCATCCAAAAGTCACAGAAATAATAAAAAATATATTATGCAAAAAGTACTGTCTGTAGGATTATGCAATTTACACTGAAATGTACAGAAACGCATGAATTATATACATATATATATTTATATATATATGTAAAATATCAGATATATTTTTCGCTAACATGTCACGTGATTTTAAACAGATCCGCCAGACTGAACAACGGCATATTGCGAATACTGAGACTTTTTTAAGGAGAATTTCCAATGCGCAACGTCTGACACTCATTCTAATTTATGAAAGCCACCACATTAAGCATTTATAGTTCTAGATACGTTGTTGAATGTTCTGCGCCGATATAAAAAAAAAGTAATAATTTTACAATTAAAGCGCCACTTGAT
Source organism: Salticus scenicus (assembly GCA_963930645.1). NCBI lineage: Eukaryota > Metazoa > Arthropoda > Arachnida > Araneae > Salticidae > Salticus > Salticus scenicus. The sequence continues at coordinate 111,748,644 of OZ005652.1, forward strand.
TAAGAAAATTTAAAGTAATTTCGTAATAAATGTTTTATTATCTAAAAAAAAAAAAACCCTATGTCTTTCTATAAATTTCAGTTAAACCGCTTAGTTCTACGGTCAGTACCTTTTGAATAATATATATATATTTTTTTTCTGTGACTTTTGGATCTTCCTGTATATACACATTTACATACATAAATTAACGTGTAACACAACTAAATGTAGCTCAAATAATACAAGAAGTATCTTTAAGCTTTCAAAATATCATAAAAAACAAAGTAACAAAGATATAAACTTACCATTTATTGTATTAATTGCAAAAAATATCAAAGTTTTACACAGAAAAAATTCAAAACGATTCAGTGTGTGCGCCATTAGTAGCACGCAAAACATCCAGTCGGTAAGAATCGGTAACCATCTTCTCTGCAGTATTGCACGATCGACAGTCTCTAAAGCTGCAGTAATTCGAGCTTTCAGTTCGGTGGTGTCAACAATTGGACATTGGTACAGAATGTTTTTTATGTACCCCCATTAAAAAAAAAAAAAAATCCAATGGCGTTATATCGAGAGGTCGAGGTGGCAGAGGCACGTGACCTCCTCTTCCAATCCATCGTCCAGGGAATTTGAAGTCAAGAGCACTGGGCACTTCCAAACTCCAATTCGGCGGTGCTACATCCTGCTGGAACAGGATATTCGACTGCAAATGTTTTACTTGAGGGAATGTAGAATTCTCTAACATATCCAGATAATTGTCAGAGCGAACTGTTGCCTCGGAAAAGAAAAAGGTTCTATAACCTCATTACAAAGTAACCTGCACCATACGTTTACTTTTGGACTGCATGGTCTTGCATGGTCTCTTGTATAGTCCAATGTTGCATGAGGATTTTCAAATCATCAAATTCGGGTATCGTGCCTATTAACATGTCCCGATACATAAAAAGTCGCATCATCGGAAAATATTACACGTTCCAGAAAATTATCATCGTCGTCAATCTTTTTTAACATCTTGGCTGCACAACCTTAGTTACAGAAAACTTTGACATGTTTTGCATAGAATACAATAAACGGTGACATTATATCTGTGTTACTTTATTTTTTAGGATTTTTTGAAAGTGTAAATATAATTATAGGACAACCTGCATATTAGGATTCATCGATTTATATATATATATATATTTATCAAATTTCCAATAGTTCGGAAAAATTGTCTTAATGCTATGGTTTGTATGTGTGTAAAATTTTTGTTGATCTGAGTTAATATCTTCAGTTGCCTCAAGGGGTCGTTCATAATATAAAATTCATTAATTTTATCGTTTTTTTTTTTTTTTTTTTTTTTTCAATATTTCTTTTTAAGTAAGAAATTAAAATCCTTAGTTCCAACAGGACCGAAAAATTGCTATATGGTATCTTTAAAGCGTGTGCTTTTTTTTTTTTTTTTTTTTTTGATGTGGGTTAATGGTTTCAGTTGCCTCTACGGGTCACTTATCTGGCCAAATACGCTCATTTTAATGATTTTTTTTCAACATTTCTACGACTGTAATTCTTTTAATTATAGTTATTTCTGTTCTTTTTCTTTCTTTTTTTTTTTTTTTTTTTTTTTTCTTGTATGAACAGATTATACATTTGTGCAAGTTTGCAAGTTTGCAACGCGTATACATAATGAAACAGAATCCACGATGATTCATGGTTATTCTAATAATTGTTTATTAAAATGCAAACAATAAAACATTGAGGTTGAAAAGTATAGAATACAATTGAAGTATGGATCAGTTTGTTCATACAAAACAAGTTAATACAAATAACCTTAATTAAAAGAATTACAGTCGTGGACGTGTTGAAGGAAAATCATTAAAATGAGCGAATTTGGCCAGATAAGTGACCCGTAGAGGCAACTGAAGCTATTGACTCACATCAATAAAAATTTGCACACGCTCTAAGGATACCATATGGAAATTTTTCGGCCCTATGGGAAATAAGGATTCCAATTTCTTATTGAAAAAAAAATATTGAAAAAACGATATAATTAACGAATGTTGTATAATGAACGACTCTAGAGGCAACTGATGATAATAACTCAGATCGATAAAATTTTGCACACATACTAACAATAGCATAAGGCAAGTTTTCCGCAGTGTTGGAAATTATATATATATTCGATACACCCTACTGTATATAAGTTACTTGTGGTACGTTTAGATTTGGGCAAAGTTTTTCTATTTGTTAAATAGAGTGCTTATTAATACGCATAAACAAGGAAGTAGTTTTATAATCGTTAACAATAGCCCAGTTTTAGATTATATTAATACAAACAATTCTAAGATGTAATCGGTTAACTAGTTTAATTTATAAATATCCACCATTATTATATAATTATGATTTTTAATATGATATATGAGAAATTTAATTCAATTGTGGACTGCGAAATAAATTAAAATATTAATTTAATTAATTTTTTGTATTTCTAGAAGTATTTTATATAATAGTAGTGAATATTCTTTTACAGATTAAAAGAAAATGGGAAATTTTTTTTCTAATGCCTTTAACAACATATTTTTTTTTATATTTTTATTAAAAAAAAAAAAAAAAAAAAAAAAAAAAAAAACTTAGTTAGTTCTGATGTAAAAATATTTAGGTGTATTAATAATCTTATGGTGTTCAATTGTATGAATTATGTAAAGGTTTGTGGTGATATTTATTCTAAGGATTTATTTTCAAATCACATTAATAATAAAATTATAACTTTTTTTTTTTTTTTTTTTTTGTAAAGGTTTAACAAATAAGTTAGTTAAGGAGTCTTGAATTGTTAGTCTTTATGACAAAAGGGAAGATTTCGATTAACTAATTGGTTAGCATGTATTGTATAAGTAATAAAGTTTAAAAAAAATGTTTTATTTTCGCAAATTGTTGATTTAAAGAACATGCAACAATTGCGATAGTCTTAAAGTTGCATTTTGCAACTTATCCAAAGATGCTAAATCAAACGGATATCCTTATATTATTACTACTATCCGTATTTGTTAAAATATTGTAAATGATTTTCCTTCCAAGTGTCTTGATGGGTTATTTTATTTTATTTATTTATTTTTGTGTGTGTTTGTGTGTCTATGGGTGTAATTTTGTTGTTTTTGGTAAATGTTTTTTCACAATATTTTTATAAGTGTGTTTATTTGAATGCATAAAGATTATTTTATAATTTTCCTTTTGTATCTAATAAGGAAATTATCCCACTAGCGTAATAATAGAAATCATTCAAGTGATGTCCATTCGAGAGGGCCTAATATAACGTGATTTTTGGCGCGTAAACTGTTTTATCTCGGAAGCTCATTGCCGAAAAATCTATGTTCAACCTGTTAGTAATCGCTAGTTGGTCGATTTGCCGCCCATTCCTTCAGTGTTCCCACACTTTTTTATTAAATAGCCACCAAAAATTTTTAGAAGTGTCATTTGATATACATAATCTACAATTATGCGAGTCGATTCGCCTTTTATGTATATCAAATGCCACTTCTAAAAATTTTTGGTGGTTATTAAAATGAAAAAAATCTGGCAATACTGAAGGGATGGGCGGCGAATCGACCAACTAGAGACTACAAACGGGTTAAGTTTTAGTAAAATTGTAGTAACGAAAAAGGAGTGGGAGGAGACCCGATAAAACCTGTTAGAACCATCACTTTTATATATTTTTGCATGCTACATTAGCTAATTTTCAGACATTATATCTCGATAGAATATATCTCAAATCGGAAATGGGCAATGGGCAACTGATTTATGCATCAAATATTCACAATCTTTTTATAAGTGTGTTTGTTTGAATGTATAAAGATTATTTTATAATTTTTCCTTCATATCTAACAAGGAAACTTTCCCAATAGTGTAATAATAGAAATCATTTAAGTGATGTTCGTTCGAGAGGGCATAATCGAACGGGATTTTTGACGCGTAAATTGTTTTCCCTCGAGAGCCCGTTCTGGAGAAATCTATGTTTAAGTTTTATTAAAATTGTAGTAATGAAAAAGGAGTGAGAGGAGACCCGATAAAACATGTTAGAATCATGACTTTTATATATTTCCACATTCTACATCAGGGCAATTCCATGAAAAATGTGACGTCAGTCACACGTAGAGATAATTCTGCTTCCACCTATATTTTCTAAATATAATCACTATCCTATTGAATAATAAAAATCGCAGCAAATATGCCACTAAAATTTCTGTATGGTGATGCTTGTGACAACAAATGAGGAAATATTATCCTTTTTTGTGACTGATGTTACTTTCTTCCATGGTATCACCCATCAGCTAATTTTGAGACATTATATCTCGATTAAATCTATCTCAAATTGGATATGGGCATCTGATTTATGCATCAAACAACACGTCTGTATATGCTCTTCCGATTTCTGCTTGTTTTGAATTTCATTCATGATTTCAGTAAGGCGTGTTTTATCGATTTAGGCGTAAAAATCACCGATTATTAGAGAAATTTCAGAATATTTCACTCGAAAACGAGCTGGTTAGGGTAAATGTACAGAAAATACTAAAAAAAGATATTAAAAATTCCTATTAAAAATATATGGTAGCAAAAAAAAAAGTACACACTGGCAACTACGTTTATTTTAAAGTGCACTCATATATATATATATATATATATATATATATATTAGAGGGACCGGAAAATAATGTCGTTTTAAATTAAAATACTGACATCGGAAATTTATCCTGGATAAAATTTAAGATATTCTTAGGTAACTTATAATATGGTTATTTGTAAAGTACCATGTTAACACTGTTAAACAAAAATTTCCGGTTTCATTTTATTAATTCAAAACGACATTATTTTCCGGGCCCCCTAATATATATAAAGAGTAAAAAAAAAAAAAAAAAAAAATCCAAGTGTGTTTGTTTTTAGTGAAAAACAAATGTTAATACATTTTATTATTTAAAGTCGTAAAGTATGGAAATAGCTGTCAATTTTATCTTTAATTTTCAATTTAAATAAAGTTTCCTAAACTGAATTTTAATAATATTCTCCTGCATGAGAAAGATAAAATATATTTTCACAGATTTCCAAGTAACCAACCACAATCTAAATTTAGTTCATTTTGTGTTATGATAATCAGGAATTCTGCTTTAGAATTGAACTCTTGTAACGAATATTAGTCTGATCAAGTTGTAAGCTGTTGCTGAATTATATGACTTTGAATAAGTTTGTATTCTGCTAAGTATGCTCGCATGTAATTTATGTTCCCGTTGGATTCTAGTAAATAAATGGTTGATTAAGCTAATATTTCAGTGAAGTTTGTTTGAATAATTAGAAATAGTACATAATTAGTTTGTTAATTTGTTTCATTTGTTTTCAATAACTTGCAATAAAAGCATTTTCACATATTAAAAAGTCATTCTTATATCTATCTATGTACCTATCTATCTCTCTATATATATGTTTCAGCCATAGATATAGTAATAGGACATAGATTGATCAGCGAGATTGAAGAAGTGATTCCTTTTAACTCTGGAAAAGTTATTCTAATGGCTCTCTTTCCCCGAGTAAATTACATACAGGAATACACACGGATAATTTAGTAAATCAAATTTATGAATAATTTATTTACTAAAGGTGAATGAAAAACTCCAGACACAGTGTCAAATTATTATTATTATCATTATTATTATTATTATTATTATTAATTTTTTTTGTTGTTTTTTGTTTTTATTTGTTTTGTTTTGTTTTTTCAGTATCTTCTAATGGTTGATTCCAAAACTTTTTTTCAGTTTCAAAAATTTTTGCTTGATAACATGAGGATGATAGATTTATATATATTGCTATATCTATGGTTTTAGCTCCCTTATATAATGATTATTGCTTTGCTTCAAAGTATGCAATTTAAGAAAAAAAAAAAAAAAAGAAAAATATATTTTACATTTGATTAATACACAATGACATTATTAATTATTAATGTATTAATCAATGTGATTAATATAAACTCATTTTGTTGACAAAATACAACTTAAAAATGAAAGCGTGAGATTTTCTATATGCATATATATGTATATATACAAATATATATATTGACATTCAATCAAAATAATATACAGCCATCTGAAAATTTCTAGAGAGACTAAAATTTATGATTTAATAATTTATTTATTATAATTTGATTTATTTATTGCTGTTTCATTTATTTATTTATTTATTTATTTTTGTTATTTGTGCAGTGATTATAGAAAAATATCTTTTTAAAAAATATCTGCAATCATTTTCTTTAAACTATCATTTTATTAAAAAATAAAAATAAATAAATAAAAACTTCCATTATTTAGAAATAGTTTAAATATATATAGTCATTTTTCAAGAAAGTATAAAAGTATTTATGACTTCAAATCTTCTACCTGTCTGTACGCGTTTTCATTTCCAAAACTATTTTTTTATAATTCTGTGAAACATTTTAACTCTCTTGGTCATTAATAATTTAACATCACTAAAAAAAAAAAAAAAGTGAAAAACGCGTAACGATATTTAAAAAACTCTTCCGTCAATTTCTTGGAATGAATCTGAATATTCTTGTGTAACCCTGTAAATGAATAAGTACTTTTAATCCCCCATTTCGTCTAGGAAGTATTCTTTACTACGTACTAAATCTATGTTTAGTTAATATGTTTAGAGTTGTGTAAAGATGCTAAATTGTGATTGTAAGAAATACAACTCTTTGATCGTATTGTGACTGAATAATTTTTTTTTACAAAATAATTTTTTTCATATGCAAAATTCAGTTTTGCTGTATGTAAAATTTATACCGAGATGTGTTTTACAGTAAATTTAAAAAACCTTAAAAACTTATATATACTTTATCGATTTATAAAAATTATTAATTGAAATGAAAACACAGAGATGCAGGCAGATAATTTGAAGACATAAATACTGTTAAATTTTGATACAAAATCTTAAAGTCCTCTAAACGATTCATAAAACCTGAATGACAAATAAAGTCAGTAAATGAAATTATATTTCTTTAACTATAGCACACATTAAAATAATATTAATAATAATAATAAATGAATTATTCTAGTAAATGTTTACATATATACATGTTTGTTGTGTTTTAATTAAAAAGAGACTGTGCGTGGAGCGAAAATGATCGAAATTTTAAAAATGTCATCCAATTAAATGGCACTAGCTGCCAAAATGTTATCCAATTAAATAGCGCGAGCTGCCAAAAGTTGTGTATTGATCCATATATAATGTAATATATTTTTTTAGAATTTTCCTAATTCATCTTCCTTTGCCGCACAGGCCTTGAAGTTCGGGCCTCATTTTTAAACTTTCGATCTTTTTCACTCCACGCTACGGGGGTGTGCATGGATATATTTTCATTTATTTATTTACTTATTTGTAGCGAATTCAATCTACATTAATTCCAGTATAAAATGCTTATCATGTTCATCGCTTACTTGCATTAAACACAAAAATGTCAAACTAAAAGAAATCCTGAATGCCGTTTAACGGAGTGTTCTCAGTATGTAGGCACGAAGTTTCCATATTTTCTATTGCGAATCATATTTTGAAGTCTGACCATAGTTTTAATTTTCAGCAAGCAAAAATTACCTTTGATTCCAAACGTATTTCCGAGTTAAATTTCCTGGAAATTTTAGCAATCTATCTTATTATTGCCTCTTAACACGTTGACTGCCACGCGTGTTTACAACAAAATCCCCGTCAGGCCACCTTCGCCTGCTGTTACTCCGCCCCCAAACCTTTTTTGAGTTTCACTGAATTTTATTCAAAATCCGATTCCAAAGCAACCAAAAGAGTCTAGTGATCGCAATCACTTTCTGAATCTGCCAAATACATTCTAGTTTCATAATAAAACAATCGGGAAATTTGCACGTTGAACCATTTGGCCAGGGGCCTTTTTCGTGAAGACCTTCGCCTGCTGTTACTCCGCCCCCAAACCTTTTTTGAGTTTCACTGAATTTTTTTCAAAATCCGATTCCAAAGCAACCAAAAGAGTCTAGTGATCGCAATCACTTTCAGAATCTGCCAAATACATTCTAGTTTCATAATAAAAAATTCAACAGTATTATTATCTCCTGTCATATATTTATCTAAATATGTTCGGAAATCCTTTGGAAGGAGTCACCCGACGTGGCCTGATGAGAACTCTTGCTGTCACCCGAATACGGGTGACGTGGCCTGATGAGAACTTTTGCTGTCACCCGAATACGGGTGACACGGCAGTTAACGTGTTAAACTACATGCCTTTCGCGTGGCTCGGAAACTTGGCAACAGTTCAAGCGGTAGACAGCGCCATCTGGTACAGATTACGCTTTTTTTTATTCAACCGTCAACAATAATTTTAAGAAGTGATATATGATATATATAATTGACGTTCCTTCGATTCTAATCGCCTTTTATGTATATCAAATCCAACTTTTAAAAATTTTTGGTGTCTGTTAAATAAAAAATATGTACCAGGTGGCGCTGTGTACCGAAAAGATCCGTGCCACGAAGGAGGCATCTAGTTTAGAAGGCTATGATCTTAATCGTGATAAAAGTGTTATTGAAAAAAAAAAAGTTTCTTTTGTTCTGAGTTTGTTTCGCTTGTCTTTTGTGCTTTAGTTGAATCCCCCTCTGATTGGTTGCTGCATGCTGCTATCCTATTGGCTGGTAGTATTGCTCTTCCTGCCTTGGCATTATTCCAGCTTTCAGTCTCTTTTTGACTTCTGGGAAGCTGGAGAAGAAAGGCCATGTTTGTTCGAAACCGATAGGCCTTGCATTTGTTCTATGGTTTGTTAAGAATATTTTAGGTTTAAAAAAATATTGTACAACACTTCTTTAATTTTTAGTTTAATCTTTATTTTTTTTTTCTTCTTTTTCATGAAATAAAGCACCAGACACAAAATAATTTGTTATTTATTCTTTTAGAAGTAGTGTAGATTCTGTTGGTTAAAGTCTACTATGCAAAGAATGAAATATATTCTTTAACTAATATTTTGTAAATGCTAAATTTAATAAAACTTATATTGTATGTAACCATTATTCAGAAATGATATTTCGTCCATCGAAGTAATTGTGATTAATATCTTTGAAAAATTTTGTAATGCAGCACATTTCTTAAGTAATATTTAGTTAGCAAAGTTTAGCGATAATTAACGTTTTTAATTAAAAGCATTTCGATAATTTATTGAGATTTATTATCATATAAAAGAAGATAAGTTCCATTAACCAATATTCCAAAACTGAAATTCGTAAAACATTTTATTTACCGATACTATCATCAGTCGGGCTTAAATGTCGGATTGAATATCTATTTATTTCAGTAGAAACTATATTTAAAAGGAATTCCACATGTTTTTGTCACAGATAAATTAATTACAATTCGCACTGTAGTGGGGACGCATAAGAAAATGGGGAAAAGGCCATAGATTACATCCTTTAAATCATGAAATGAAAAATTATTCTAAATATGCTCTGCAATAGCGAAAATTGGTTCATACAAAAGAACAGTTTTCTGAATGTTATGTTAAAAAATGATATGTCTTTTTTTTTTTTTTTTTTTTTAGAGTTCGTGAACATTTTTATTCATCTGTTTTTGAAATGAATAGCTTGATAAACATTCGTAAGTTGTGGTAATATGGAAAAGTTATTATCCGATACATTTTACAAATAATTCTGGAATATTAATCTTAAAAGAATTGGTAATATATAGTTGTCATTTTTAATGATGTTTCAGGACACAAATTATAACAATGACTGTCGAATAATATCCTTGTGAATGTGATGCAATTTATTTCAACCCTCATTGTTAACAAATACGCAAAAGAAGTATTCATTCTTTTTCATTTGCTTGTATTTATATTTTGATATATATGAAAAAAAAATATATTATTAGACTATGAATGAAAGAAAATGAGAATAAATATTAAGTATTACATAATAATTAAAAAAAATAATGCTCATACTTTGTTTTATTGAAAATATTCTTTCTTTAAATATAATCAAGGATTTGACTCCTGTAAGCTGCATATGAAACCGCATTTATAAGCTCCCAGTGTAAAAAGGAGAGTATTACAAATTAAACATTCATTTGCATGCACCTTCTAGAGGCATTGTAGCATCGAAACAAATAAATCGAATTCAAGATTTTTTTTTTTTATTTTTTTTTTTTTAGAATGTTGGTTGTGTTAAAATTCTGACTAACTATGTTTTGTGAAAATCTTTTCAGATACTAATTATTTAAAAAGTAAAGAAAATGTTCCTAAAACACCTGTGGCATGCAGTTTGAAAAATCCATCTGGTATTGTAGCTTCAAAATGAATATTTACCGATGTCAATAGTGTCTATTTTTTTTTAATGATGGATAAATTTAGATATTTCTTAGATTTTGCTTGAAATCCGGTACAAACAGATGTTTTGTTTTTCTGTACCTTATGCTATTCATGCTGTTGATCTGGAACTTTTCTTACAAAGTATTTTTTTAAGTATTTTTTTCTTACAAAGTATTTTTTTTTAATCTTTGTAAGTGTAGAATGGTTTTAAAAAATATCCGTATCACCTATTTGCATTAATCAGTAAAGTATCCTTTTCAAATCTCCAACATAATTTTTTTAACTCAATTTTTTAAGAAACAAGATTAACTTTATTTTCCTTGTCTACTTATCCAGATATTAGTGTCTTGTATGATTTAAAAAAATATTTATTTATGGGATAAAAATATGAGAAAACGAATATTTTATTAAACAACGAAGCTTTAAAAAATAACGGAATTGCAAATAATTATTTTCCATTATAATCAATATTTTTTCTTCCTTTCTTTTTTTTTTATTATTTTTTTTATGATATCTAACATTGACTTTGCGGTG
>OZ005652.1:111761987-111769487 GCA_963930645.1 Salticus scenicus
TCTCAGGAAAAAAAAAGACTTTTTTTTTTCCTTTAAAGTGAGTATAGAGATATTCTGTTGCTATAATTATAATAAATATATTTTTATTTTCAATACATATTTTCCCTTTTAATGAATGAAATATTTTTTTCTTTTAATTTATTCATATTACCATTAAATGATATCGCATAACAGTACTTAATAAAAATTCTGCTAACAATTTTTCTTCGAATTATATCCAGTTATTTTTTTTTCCACTTTAACAAGATAAACATAAAGAATTTTAATTAAAATTCTTGAAATTTTATAAATTTTACGCTTTTTTTTTTTTTTTTAAGAATGTTTCCATGACGTTTTGGACAAATTAATTGTTTGTTTAAAATGATATATTTCAATATTCAACATTTTATTAAAATTTTAAAAATAACTTCTTCAGTAATAAAAATTAACTTTTAGTTATCCGCTACAAAGCACCACATTAAAACATCTAATTACATTAAAATTATAAGAACTTGCATCGAGAATTAAAATTTATTTTTAAGTTTGAAAATTTCAATATAGTCTCAAATAAATGATCTCGTATTTAGGTTTTTTTAGTAAATTATAATTTAAATTCTGTCACTATCAATTTAAGAAAAATATATTAGTTAATATATTATAAAATTAATAAGTATAAACATTCAACAAATACTTTTAAATATTTCGTTATTGAAAGACATAAATCCATGTGATGAATGATATGAAGATTACTTTATTTGTGCTATCAATTAACCGAAACTATTTTAGAAAAAATAATATATCGATAAACAAGTTTTTATTTATTTATTTATTGTATTTTAAAATATTATCTCTTGAACAAACAAAAATCTATTACATGTACAAAATTGACCACTTTACGGAAAAAAAGAAAAGAAAGAAAAAAAATATGTTAGAAAAACAAATGAAACAAAACTGTATGTTGTCTCTTTGGATAATTAAATGAACCATGTAAATGAATTAGTTTAAAACAACAAACGACGCGCTAAAAATATATATTTTTTATTTTTTTAATGTAGTATTATTTCCTTTGACTTTATCAATGCATTTTTTTTATTTGTTTTTATTTATTTTTTATTTTTTTATTTATTAATGATGCACTTTTTCAGTTCCAAACTAATTGTTATTTTCTATTTGTTGCAGTGAGCTATTAAAAGGTTTATAATACGTGTTACAGGTTTCGTACAGTCCTTATTTTTTGCACCAGTAAAACTTTATAGCAATTTTTGTCATAAAATAAGTTTAAATGTTTAAGCAAAATTGATGACTGGGGTGGAAGAATCCTTACAAAACGGTGGTTCCGTATGAACCCTGTATTCATGAAATGAGCCAGTTTTTAAAAAACTGAAATATATTAAAATTTGTATGGTTTTGATAAATTTTAGACTCCATTACATATTTGGTTTACATAAACCATGTCTTTATTACAAAATGGTAAATATTTGACTACATATTAATAAAAACATTAATAAAAAACCTTCCTACTTTCGAATTTAAAAAGTTGGTTATAAATTTATATATGTATGTGGGAAATTGACAAGAAATTTAAGAGTTACATTATGAAAAAAATAAATAAATAAATAAATAAATGTGGTATATAGAAATTAATTTTAAATTCAGCCGCCCAGACGGTATAGGATTTAGCGTCTCTGTTTCCTACCCGGTTGGGCCTGGGTTCGAATCGCAGACAAGACATGAATGTGCTGTTCATGTTAGGGGAAACGATGATCGTCCATCAGGTGTCCATTCAGAAATGTTCACCAACTCGGTAACTCCCCAGCCAATGCATAGTAGAAAGTGCCACGCAAACGAAAGCTTTTTAATTAATTACTGCATGCTGTATTTACACCGACCAACATTTCTGAAAATAATTCTAAACTGTAAAGTTACTTAAATCTTTCAAGCTTAAGTAAATATACTCTATTATCGTCCATATACACTACTGGCCATTAAAATTGCTACACCAGAAAGGAATCCAAATATCAGAATGATATTTATTGGACACTTACATTATAGTAGGAAGAACAATTGATTACATTTTCAGAAAATTTGAAGTAATACATCCTGAGAAAACAGTACATAAAGAAGCGACCTCTAGGTGAAATAAGTTCACTTATCTGTCTAGGCATTGAATCGAACAGCGATTGGATGACATATTCGGGTACAGCAATTCATGAAGCTTCAGCAGGATGCCACAGTTCATACACCGTAGTTACTGGTGAGTGATGGCGAGCTAATCGCTTTTTAACGATTCAACAGTCATTTTCATTGGTGCGAGATCCGGAGAACGCGCTGGTCGAAGCAACGGTTGAACACATTCTGTGTCAAAGAAGGTCCGGACAATACAAAAAACATGCTGTCTTGCATTATCGTGCTTAAAATTTGCGCTACGGAGGCTTCGAATATAGGGCAGAGGGACGGGCCTTAACTCATCAGAAATTTAATGGCCGCTGTTCTGAATGCCAGGAATGCGAACAAGAAGTAATCGAGACGTGTACCTAATGGGAACACATAACATCATTACAAGCGATGAACAGTATTACGATGTCGAATCCCAGCTAGCAATGCGCGTTATTCGTAATGCCTTTAAATACGGATAAGGAAATCTTGATGCTGTAAACAGGATGGTGATTTGTCTGAAAGGTGACTTTACATCATTCCTGCTTCCAGGTTCATCGTTGATCACACATTAAAGGAGCCCATATCAGTGATGCAATGTTAAGGGTAATCAGAATTTTGGTAGTCGCATACTGGGTCACCACCTGGATTGATGGTATGTGGTACCAATGGGTACACGTTCCGATCACCCCTTGTTTTCATTCCCGCCACTCTGAATACCAGCCATTACATTTCTGACGAGTTAAGGGCCATCGCTCTGCCCTATATTCAAGGCCTCCGAATCGCAACATTTAAACAGGGCAATGTACGACCGCAAGTTGTCCGTATTGTCTGAACCTTCATTGATGCCGAATGTGTTCGACTGTTGCTCTTGCCAGCGCGTTCTCCTGATCTCGCACCAATGAAAATGACTGTTTAATTGTTAAAAAGCGACTGCCCCCCCCACCGCTCACGAGTAACTTCGATCGATGAATTGTGGCATCGTGTTAAAGATTCATGATGTGCTCTACCCGTACATGTTATCCAATCGCTGTTCGATTCAATGCCTAGGTAGATAAGTGCTGTTTTTGCTCACAGAGGTCGCTGCTTTATGTACTATTTTCTCAGTACATCTTACTTCAAATTTCCTGAAATTTTAATCAATTGTTCTTCCTAGTAGAATGTATAAGTCCAACAAATTTCATTCCATTATTATCATTCCTTCTTGGTGTAGCAATTTTAATGGCCAGTACTGCAGTATTATTTTTCCTAAAGTTTAGCATGCTGTTTATGTACTTCTCTGTTACATTTAGGATTGTCTCCCAACTTGAAATCATACTAGAATTCCAAAAGCTTTCTTACAAAGTTAAAGCAATAAATAGTATGTATCCCATTCCCAAGGAAATGTCTTTAAAGATGACACTTTCTCGTGTGCTGCGTTTAAAATTTTAATGCTTTGTTTTTTTAAGATTCTTGTCGTAATCTTATGTTATTATTTTTTTTTATTTAAAAAATGAAGATAATAGACTTAAGTCTGTTTCCAATTTGTCAAATACTTTTCTTTTTTTGCGATCTAAATTTATTGTAAAAAAGAACTTAGCTTTTACTTATTCAACTGTACTATCGAGAAAATATGTTAGTAAAAATCAGGTATGTAGCAAGCACTTGTCTTCCACATCAGCCTGTTACACATATTATAAACGCTTTTTAAATATGCTCGGTGAAACGACACTATTTAAAAATATTCCTACATTTTTTCTGTAATAACCAATTATTGCTAATACAAACGTTGTATAGAAATCTAAAAGAGACTTTATATAGCAAGTAAGAAAAAAAAAAGAAGAATAAGCACCTCTTTTTAAACAATTATTTTTGATATCTAAAACTAACGTACCTAATCAAAACGTCTATCAATTTTCGTGTAGTAATAAACAATGCATACTAAGTAACTTCTATAAAGGGGAATTTTTTAGTAATATTTAAAGAAAATCGTAGAGCCATTTTTGAGACACCGACTTACTCTACTTACCGACTTATCGAAATTTTTACAAAAAGTTAGCAAATTTATCTTTACAATGCGCATGTATTTTATTTTAATTTTCGTTGTTCTATCCCTTTTCGCATTGAAGGTATGATATCTTTAAAATTCGTCAGGCACACACAGAGATACACGCATGCACGTATATGCACGCACACAAAATATGTCTAATTTCTCAAAATAACTTTTTTTGATTCAGAGTATACCATAAATTTTGTAAATCATGTGAAAATTATATATAGTAATTTTTGAATGAATGTAGTCCTTTGATAACGGCGGTGGTCGGATAATGGAAGTAAAAGTAAAACATATTTAATATGTGAGCTTCAAACTTCTGATTAGGGCATTGATGAAAAAAAAAATGCAAGAACATTTTTTGTTGTTTAAACAGTGTAGTTTAGTTTAGCTGCCAAAACATACAGCATTCTAAAGTGAATTTCTAACAAATTTGAAAGTTGGCTAAAAATAAATTTAGACTAAACCATTAGATCTCGAATTACGTTAAATGTCTATGGAATAAATAAAGAAATTATTTTACAAGGAATTCATCAATAATTTTAACTTTGAATATTTATTAATTTGTCCTGATCATTAATAATGATTAATAATCCTGATTATTCATTTTCTCAGATTTACTATTTTTATATCAAACCTTTTAACAAATGGATATTATTAACAATTACGAATTTGAGTATATTTTTAAATTTAGTCCATTTGAAAAAGTCTGGGGCTATCTGTTTCTTTCTTCTTTCTTTCTTTCTTTTTTTTTTTATGTACGATGCATTTTAAAGAAGAAGTTTAGTAGTAACGACAATGTATATATAAACAGACAGGCTGATATTACAAAACACTGCACTTACAAAAAGGTAATAGAAAAGAATCTCTACGTCACCATAGAACACGTATTTTACAGAATGCATATTCGAGTAAGACCTCATTGATAATTTTATGTATTCTGAAATATAATAATTAATTCTAAATCCTTCATGACTGATACGTATATTACTATAAAAATAAAAGTCACTAATATTTTAAAACTAATACAGTTATTTTTTAACATGTTGAACTTTTATCTGTAGTAAATATATGTATTACTTTCTTCATTATGAAATGCCTGTTTAGGTTTTATTAGTGGTACAAAACAAAAAAAATTCTTATGAATGCGCATACAGTAAATAAAACGCACCATTATACAAAGTTTTATTATCACTACATTTCAATACAAATATTTACTAACATTTAATTTTCGTTCAAACAAAACTGCTGTGCTGAATTGCAAAATATTTTGTTAAAAATATTTTCATTTTCTTTAAATCTTATTGAAATGTAATAAAGGCTATAAATTTAAAGAAAAATGTATGTCCTCCGTGATTCTGCTTATGTAAAATTGTAATATTTTGTTATTACTTTGTAAATAAATATTTAATATATCCCTTTTGAAACAAAATATATTACTTTTATTTAAATTCCTACTTCGAAGGAGATATGTGTTTATTATTTTAAGTAATTTGTTCTATATTTAGTATCTGTAATTAAAAACATTTGGTTAACGTCAGAAAGTTTTTAAAAGTATCTAAATCACTAATGTTTTTAGTTATTATACAAGACAAAAGCGATATAAAATGTAGCAAAAAGAATTATTTATCATTAATAAACATTGCTTAAAAGTAGTAATAGCAATATATATATATATATATATATATATATATATATGTGTTTATATTTTTCGATTCATTGGAAAAGCATCTTTTACAAAAAAACAATTACATTATATTTATATATACACAGGGATGGAACACGGGCGCAGAATTCATACCACTGTCAATGTAAGAAAATTTTCCACTTCTTAAATCGACTATATTATAGGTAGAGAAATTTCTTAAACAGATTCCGGTATGAATTCTGCACCCGTGTTCCATCCCTGTATACAGTCGAACCTCGTTAACGTGAACACGCTTAACGTGAATTACTTTTAACATGAACTGTTTACACAATATTCGTCAAAATGAAGATTTGTATAGTTATATGAAGATTAGTTACTGATAGCATGAACTACTGATAATATGAACATTTTTTTTTGTTCCCCTTGAGACTTATGTGAGCAAGTTTCAACTGTATACATATAGTCAGTAACAAAAGTACTCGAACACTAGCAAATATTCCTATGTGAAAAATATAGAGTTAATACTGTTTTGTTAAATAAATCCTTGTCGAATTTAATTTGTATATTAGAAAACAGGAGAAACTAATTTAAAATGCAGTATACCCATATATATATATATATATATATATATATATATATATAAAGGGGAGACATAATAAGAAAGGTAAAATAATAAACAAAAAATAATAAGATAATTATTATTGAAACAAAATTTATTTACTGAGTACGCAAGAAAAAACAGAAAATAGGAGATATGCAAATTAATTATAATATAAAATTTATTATTAATATTATTGCTTTCAATAAATGGAACCTAGAAACAACAATAAACTAGGCAGATAATGTTAATTAGCCAAAAAAGTATTGAGACCATCATTAGACCCCCCCCCCCTTTGAAAATGCAGGGTGGAAAACCAGTAAAAGTTTTCAAGAGCTACTATCAAAAACAAATGTAGCTTGGCTATCTATGTCTTGTCATGAAAAAAAATAATAACCACTGCAGCTTTAAATACCAAGTGAAAAAATATTGAAATGTAACGGAAAAATTATAAAATTACATAAATATATATATAAAAATCAGAAACATATAAAATATTTATCAAAAACGCTTATCAAAAACGTCAAAATTACACAAAAGAAAAACAAACACCAAGTAACTTGAATGGAAAAACTTTTACAATATTTTAACGTTTACGGATGCCAGTAATATGAAAAGAAGATATCCATTTTATTTCATGGTGTAAGGACAAATTGTGAAACACGACTTCAAGACCATCGCAATTGTTTAATATTATTCTTATCCTAGGAATTTGAGAAAATAGAATATCTTTCAAAACTATAATATTTATACATGATAATCGATTAGTTTAACTTTTAACCATAAAATAGAATACTAACCCGAAATCTTAAAACAATCTTTTCACAAGTTATTAGTATACTTGCCAATCATCTCATTACTAACCGTAGAATTGTTAAAGCCCCTTGAAAAATCGCCCCTTTTTTTACACCTTTTTATTTTTAGAGTAATTCTCTCCAAATGTTGTTACGATGAAATAAGAATAAAATTACTCTAAAAAATGACTGGTGTGAAAAAAAAAAAAAAAAAAAAAAAAAAAAAAAAAAGGCGGGTACTAAAAATTGTTCGGTTCATAATAAGATGATTGGCAAGTATGTAACTTATAACCAT
>OZ005652.1:111771987-111958867 GCA_963930645.1 Salticus scenicus
TTATGATTATCCTGTTGATCAAGAATATGGTATTAAAATCAAAATTATTCACCAATACTGCCTTCATAGAACGAAATTTCCTCAGTAACTTGAAAGAATTTCATTGAGATCCTATCGAAGATGTTTCATCTCACGTAAATGTTTCTATTATCTCTCGGAAATATCTTTCCATTAAATTTTAATGTAACGACTTTTGAGTCCGAGGAAATATATGTAACAGTCGGAAAATTTCCTCAGATATTTATAGTAGAAACTGGGTTAGAAACGTAATTTGACGATTCCGATAAAATGTTATTTAGTTGCAAGTATTATCTGAATCTCTTGAATTATGTAAATGAATGTGATATTGCAATCTTTTTGAAAAATATTAATAAAATACTATGATATTAGAGTAATGTAAGGCAGTTATTTAACAAACAATAAATATATAATTTGATTTAAAATTTATTTAAAATAATATTTTTAAAATATAATTAGAAAATAAAATAATATTTATATAGTTTAATTGTGATTTATTGACAATTTGATGTTAGTAATTTAAAATAAAATAATTTTTAATAGAAAAGTAATTTTACTTATTCAATATAAAGTAAAATTACATAAAAAATATATGCTTTTTCTTTAATGATTTTAAAGTTATTACACTTAATTATAAATATATATTTCTTTGAAACCACCTCTATAAGGTTAAAAAAATTGTATTTTGCATTGCCTTTATGTATTTTCTCGTGTAAGAAATACAAATTTTATTAACTAATATAATGGAAAATATTATAATATATATCTGAGATAAAATGTAACATAAACTATCCTAATATATATATATATATATATATATATGTGTGTGTGTGTGTGTATTAAATAATATAATAAATAAATTTGAGAAAATGTTGAATTTCAAATATTTTTGCAATGTTGTTTTAATATTTTTGAAAATGGGAAACAATGAAAAGCAAAATATTTCTTTCAATGTATCTGCAACTTATAATGGAAAGTACTACTTACATTATTTCTATGATATCCATCATAAATATTAGGCAATTTTAATGCCTTCATAATATAAAGTTATTTTGGGCTTATTATTAACACAACATTAATACATTTTGACAATATGTATGTATAAATAAAAGATAGAATATAATAGATAAACTATAGAAAAGAATTATTTCTAAACGATTATTATTGTTTTTTTTTTTTTTTTTTTTTTTTTTTTTTTTTTTAACACGACTTTTTATCAAACAATAAAAAATGAAATAAAATAAGCAATAGTACAGCACGAAAGCAGGTAGGCACCAGTACCATTCAGTATATATATATATTACACATTTTAAAATAAAGAAAATTATAATAATAATTTTCAACATAAAGCTTTTTTCTTTCAACATTACAACACAAGGTCATATATTTTCTAGAGTGCTTCATTCACAAATCTGATTTTATGTCGGTTATACTAACATTTTTGAAAACGAATTTTCGAGTTAAAATCTATACATACAGTATCATTTTGTTTAAGATTATGTATAATTTATTTTTTACATATTTCTATAAAGCAAAAACGAAATTTTTGAGCCTCTTCGCTACCACTAATTGCATACAGAAATCTTTATAGTATTTTTATATTAATGTGTTACTATTGAATAGGATATATAGTATTATATTAAAGTAGTGGTGGAAAAAAAACCTGGAAATTCTCATCGTTGATATATATGAAGACAATATAGGTTTCGTAAAAAATTTTCAACCTCCAATTTTTTACGTTTTTGTACGCTTTCAGATATCTTGAACAAGATTTTATTGTGTTTGTGTTTCTGGGAATCAAAAATTCTAAGAAACAGAGAACGAATTTTAATCAAATTAAATATTTCTTTGGAATTTGACTTTAATTGGTGCTAATTACAGTTGCATATCAGT
Source organism: Salticus scenicus (assembly GCA_963930645.1). Classification (NCBI taxonomy): domain Eukaryota; kingdom Metazoa; phylum Arthropoda; class Arachnida; order Araneae; family Salticidae; genus Salticus; species Salticus scenicus. Next base: position 111,773,899 of record OZ005652.1, read on the forward strand.
CGATCAACAGGCCATCTCATTTCAACAAAAATATGGCAGTGTAGAAAAAAAAAAAAAAAAAAAAAAAAACGTTATGTGAATCATTTTTAACTTTTCAATGGGAAATTAAAAATATATATAATTTTAATACTAATTCGGGAAATAAATATATATATATATATAAATATATATATATTTAGTTTATCTAAAAAAATTTTCAACCTCCGATTTTTTACGTTTTTGTACGCTTTCAGATATCTTGAACAAGATTTTATTGTGTTTGTGTTTGTGGAAATCAAAAATTCTAAGAAACAGAGAACGAATTTTAATCAAATTAAATATTTCTTTGAAATTTGACTTTAATTGGTGCTAATTACAGTTGCATATCAGTCGATCAACAGGCCATCTCATTTCAACAAAAATATGGCAGTGTAGAAAAAAAAAAAAAAAAGCGTTATGTGAATCATTTTTAACTTTTCAATGGGAAATTAAAAATATATATAATTTTAATAGTAATTCGGGAAATAAAAAAATATATGTGAGGGAACATCTTTTGTCTCCCTGGTGAAAGTAAACTCCATTCCCCGAGGAATGTAAAGTTTTACTATGGGTATTTTTCAAAAGAATACGTTAATAGCTTTAAAACGAACTGTTGAGCCATACATTTATGATAATTTAAAGAAAAGTTATCCATAAAAAAATCATTAGTTGTTGACGCGAAATTTACTTTCATTCGACTTTTAACGTTTTGCTTTTTTTAGATGAAAATCGTCTTCATTAATCATGGAAAATATTTCAAAAAAAAATAATAATAATTTTAGTAAATCATTTCAAAAAAAAAAAAAAAAAAAAAAAAAAAAAATGGTAAAAGAAAGTTATTTTATCTCATTTTTATTGGTAATTTCCAATTACCAACAAAATTAAGATTATGAATTATTTCTCTTTTAAAACAAATTTTAACTTTCTTAACTTTCAAGTTCACTCTAGTTAATAAAAAATAAATAAATAAATAAAAATAAAATAAAACAAAACTCAATTAATATAAGTTATTTTATTTCATAAATTAATAAAAGAAAAAAATAATCTGCGTACAACCTCATAATTTATTCAGAAACTAATACGCGGCTCCTTTCATAGTATTCCTTGAAATTTTTCAACAATTTGGTTGCAAAGTAAATTGAAAAAAAAAATGATAATAATAAATAAAATAAATAAAAATTTATTTTTGAATTTTATTAGTATATATATATATATATATATATATATATATATAATCTTTTTACATTGTTACTTTCTTGTTCCATTAAATGTATTGTAAAAAGATTTTGATTCATTAACTGAAATTAACAATTTTATTATATTAGCCTAAAAATAATAAATTTACTTTGAAAAATGCATAAATTAATCTATCTTTTAAATATTCATGGAATATTCTTTAATGATTTTATAATTAGAAAACTAATTTAAAAACTTTTAGGTTTTTTTTTTTTAGAACTAAGTATACAATGTACACTAACATGCGCGTCTTTCTGAATAAAATGTCAGAGAAGTTTCTTATTAAATTTATTAAATATCTCATTTAAATAGTTTTTGAAATTGAAACTTTTAATTTTATAATTAGTAATTTACTTCTCTTTTCTAAGATATGCGGTTTAAAAAAAATTTAATTTTTATATTAAGAATTTTTATTTAATAAATTAAATAAGATAGGATAAAAAAAGAAGAAAAAGATGAAGAAAAAGAATTACATCTCTAAATATTTTATGCAATTCTTGCAGTTTGTACTCGATGAGTATTTAATAGATTAGCATGACAGCATGACACTGATCATATCAAAACTGCATTATATTACAATGCATTTTGCTTCAAATTTAACTAATCCGTTTTTATATTTAATGTTTAAACTTTAGTTATTGTAAATAATATAGTAATAGAACCCCTTTGTTTTATATGTTTGGAATACTACACTCATGTTTGTGAAAATTGCAACACCATGAAAGAATTATCAGAAATTAATGAAATTTATTCCAAATATTACTGATAGTGGTACAAATAAACGGCAAAATGTTCAAGACAAAGAAACGAGAAGTACGTCGGAAATCAGTACTTTGTGTGTCCGCCACGCTGAGCGATCAGAACCTGTACACGTCGTCGTGGCACTGAATCATACAGGTTCTGAATGTAATCCTGTGGAATGATATTCCAGATGGCTTCGATTTGAAGACAAAGTTCAGTTTTACTGTGAGCCCTACACGTTGTACGAGCCAGTCGCCGACCAATGAAATCCCAGATGTGCACGATGGGCGGCATATCCGGAGATATGCCGCCATAGAAGTGGCAAAACCTATTGTGCACTGAAGAAGGCTTGTGCAGTGTGAGAAACACGTGCATTAGCATTATCCTGCTGAAATACCTCACCCGGAATGCGTCAAAAAATGGAAAAAACCTCTGGCTACAAACTTTCCCCTATGTAGCGATCGCTGTTGAGGTTACCCGCAATGTGCACTAGATGGGATCGACAGTTATCCCCAAAAGCTCCCCACACCATGATGCTAGGCGTTCTTGTAGTAAGACGCTGGATAACACACTGCGGGAGCAGACGTCCCCCCCCCCTCTGCAATGCCTGACGCGTACTCCACCATCATTGTACTCCAGACTGTAGCGAGATTCATCGGAGAAAATAATTTGTTGACAATGGGCACGCTACGTGCTGTGATGCTGAGACCACTGAAGTCGAAGGCATCTGTGATTCAGCGAGAGGGGGAATCCTGCGTAGAGGAACCCTTACACGCAGTTCATGCTGCAACAAATGGAAACGAACCGTGTAGCTACACAACAAAACACCTGTAGCCGTTCTCCAACATTGTGCTAACACACGAGAGGACGCTGTACGGTCCGTCACAGCCGGATGAGGTATATGTCATCTCGTGCCGTTCTCTACTGCGTGCTCCACTGCCAGGTTTTCGGCTTGTCGGCCCATATCTTTTCATTTCTCCCAAACACGCATCACTGTTGCTGCATTATAAACATTGTTGTGGCATTATAAACACAGTTGTGGCATTATATATTATTTTAAATTTCTGGACGGGCTGCGATTTCTCGATACGAAAATCCACCCTCTCGCATACCAAAGATGCGTCCTCGTACGAACTCCGTTAGGTGTTGGTATGGCACCCTCCGCTTTTGACGGGGCGTATTGAACACCAATGAAACATTTACCGCAGACAGAGAACTATAAATAGATTTCAACTCGCCTTTACAGTCCTTTATATACCTGTAACAAATGTTTGATAAGGGGTCGGTTCTCGTTCCACGTATGTGCAATCGCTGTGTAATTCTAATCATTTGCCTGCCTTACCTCACTTTACATTTCCTGTAAGTTTGCTTCAATTTGCATAATCCCTTAATGGTGTTGTAATTTTCACAAATATGAGTAATATTTAAATTGAGATAAAATTGAGGCTTAATATTACGATCTTGCAAATTAAATTTGATTCCCAGTTATAAAACTCTTTAGCCATTTTGTAGATGACGAATTAATTGAGGAAGCATTTACACTACACACGAAATATTCCGAACTTCAAATCATTAAATCCCACATTTAAAAAATTGAATTTCTATTTCATTTTTATATCGTTTTTTTTTTTTTTTTTTTTTAACTTATTTATGAATCAAAGTAGATTTTCTAGATTTCAATTTTTAAGTATAAAATTATTTTATTTTTTTATCTAATTTGTTTAATTTGAATGATTTTACATCAGAGAAGTTTATAAACCCCCTTTACTTAGAGATGCAATGAAGAAATTACGGAGAACACCTGTAAATATGATTGATTGTCGACAAATATAACCAATAGATTTAAGAAAAAAAAAAAAAAACTGAAATGAAATACATTTAAATATTGTCTAAAATATGGTTAGAGGAAAAAATGAGATTGTATATATATATATATATTAATTTATGATGCGTGTTACTATCTTATTTCTTCATTATCAAATGGAAAAGACACTAACGAATTAAATAGTTTACTACCTTCACCAGACTTCAAATTGCTTTTGCTTCTGTTCAAGTTATTAAAAGACTTAACTGTTAACCATGAAATGCAAAATATATAAAAACTGCTCATTGGAAACGTGTAATAAAATCCCTAATGGTGTTCTGATATTTCAAAGCGAAAAGCTTTGGATAATTTTTAAAAATATTTTAAATAAAGTTTAATTTTAGACAAGCGTGTTTTTAAAATGTTTTTAATCTAAATAGCAAGTGACATGTGTTTTAAGTTAACTCTCTTTTTCAATCCCTACTATTAGTTTAAACTCACCCTATATATATCTTGTACAAATCTTGCAATCGATTTTTAACTAACTTCCCGACTAGCTAGAAATTTGAAACTTACTGGATTGCTCAGAATACGGTGACAACACAATATTTCGAAGTCCGATTTTCGAATTTTTGATTAGTTTTCTTATAATTAATTTAAATATGAAAATAATATCATCCTAATATCATTACAATAGCCATTAACCTATTAGATATAATTTAATTGTTGCCAGAAAAAAAAAAAAAAAAGATAATTACGAGTTAATTATCTTTCGACTTAAAAATAAATACATTTAATTAAACGTGAACATTAAAAAATTATTAAATGTTGAATTAAGTATTTCACAAAAATTAACGTCATTATCACTTTAAAATTTTTATGCACATTAATAAGAGGTCTATTTCAGAGAATTTAAAACATGGTATATAAAATGTTTTTTTTTTTTTTTTTTTACTTATAATTATTTTTATGTCATTTTTCACGCGCGCTTTTTATTCCCTAATTCAAAATTATTAAAAAAATAAATAAATAAAATAAAATAAACTTGTTCGATAGTGTTTGTAAGTAGGAATTAACTTAAAAATTTTTCTTTTTATACATATTACTTGTTTAGAGATACTTTATATTTTAATTATTTTAATATTAAATTTCACACTTTTCAGTAACACTTTTCAGGTAATTTCTGAAACTATTTGTACACTACTAATTACTAAAACTACAAATGTAAATACAAGACAAGTTCATTACAGCAAAATATCACAAAATCTTCATTCATTATCGCAAAATCTTTACTATAGGTTACAAAGAAATAGTTCGAAATAAATCTGAAATTTTCCTTTCAAATAAAAGTTTCATGAAATATTTTCTTTAAAGCCCACTTGGATTCGCACGGTAAAAATTATCAGTAGATATTTTCTTATAGTAAGCGTTATACTAAATTTAGTATTCTATATAATTTTGAAATGGGAAATTTGAACTTCTTTGCTGGAAACTATCATATATTGATACGTCTAATATCTTTACTATCTTAAAAAATGATCCGGAGAATCATCCATATCTAAAATTTTAAATAAGCAAGTACTTAAAAATACAAATAGTGAATTTTATATTAGCAAATTTAATAAACTATTTCAAGCATATACCTTAAATGAATGTACTTAAATTTGGTTTTATTTTTGTTATTGTGTGCATTATAATCGTTAAGTATTAACTTTATTTTAGTAGCTACTGAGTATAATTTGAATATTTTTTAAGAATTTCAGGATTATCTCGACTGTGAAATTTTGAAAGGGAAGATTTGAATTTCCTAGTTAGAAAAAATCAATACTTTGATATTTCTAACATCTTTATTATCAAGAAATGATCAAGCGAACTTTGTTTCAAAAATAAATGCTAGTAATATTTATGAGAAAAAACTCTGTATTTAAGTTTCTTGTAATGAAACTTGTATTTCCAATACTCTTATTAATAAACCTCCATATTAGTCTAAGTAAAATAATAATAATATTATTAACACTATTACTAATAATATTTTTTTTTGTTTATTTGATATTTCGTAGTTGGGTAAGTACAGTCACCCAAAAAAAAAACGCCACCCCCCCCACCTAATTTTGCCGTAAATTATCGTAGAAACATGCGACTGGTACCAATCAGTTTGTAATAATGTCTAGTTTATAATGTTATAGTTAGATTTTACTTAGGGGGTCGTCTACATATTAAAACTGACATCAACTTCATTTTTTTCAATGGTAACCCCCATTTTTTATAATTTATTTCAATTCTTTGGATCAAATCATCACGGAAAATGGTATAGTTTATATATTTCGCTCAATTTTTCATAGAGTTATAAGCTGTCAAAGTTTGGGGGTGCTAATGTTAAATGAATGTGACAAACATTAAATCATATCTTCCGAAATAATTATGATATTTAAATTCTGTTTTTTTTATTCGTTAGAATGAAGTAACCCAAACATATTCCATGCAAATTTTTGCTAAAAAAACATTTTTTGAATTATGAAAATTATTAATAAATTCATATTTGAAAAAATTATGAATTATGACCTATGTTAATTTTTGCACGAATAGAACGGGCATCATCAAAAACATGGGTTTCCAAATTTACAGCTCGATCCTAACATTATTTTTTGAGTTACAGTGATATTTCACTTTTTATTCCTGTTAGGGGGCCGTCACTTGTTATAATCTGTATCTTCTATAAGTAAATGCGTGTATATAATTTGACGGAACACTATTTTAATTTACCTTTATGTTATTTTTATTGTTTCCTAAGCAATATTTCGATGTTCATTATACAAATTGGCATATTTTTGTAAAGTTATCACAATGTAGGCGAGGGATTGTGAAAGAATTTCAAAAGAAAAGAAGCCCCGCCTCTGATTCGCTGAAACACTATTTAAAAAAAAAGACAAATTTGCATATTCCTATTCTACATCGATTATTGAAGACAAAACTTAAATGATTTAATTACAAATATGCAAAATTATTTTGCTTTATATTATAAAGTTTTAGAAAATTTGTGAAAAGGCGTGGCTATTTACATTAAGCCTTGATTTGGAAGCTATGTTGCTGTTTTTCGATGCTGCGAAATTTACAAAATATATTTGTGTTAATATACTATACAGATAGAAGAATAATTATATAATATCAACAAATCTTCTTTAATCAATATGTTTATATACATTACTGTATGGAAATGTTTATATATGAATATTGTATTTATTTTTAATGAGAGATATAAACACAAAATACTAAAAAAAAAGAAGAAAATGTGTTATAAATTTTTATAAATCAAGCAAAATATATATGCATACTTGCCAACCTAACCCGTAACATTGTTAGTTCCCGCCCCTGTGTGTACACAATTTAATTTTTAGAGTAATTAACTTCAAATACATTTACGATTAACTCATTCAGCGCCACGCGAATTCTTATGGAAATCCCATTCAGGCCACACGTGCTGCTTAGAAGCGTGTTATGTTTATCGAGTTTCAATAAACCCCATTAGGCCTTAACGATATAATCCTATAAAAATCCTATTAAAAAAAAAAGAAAATGAAGTAAATTTTAAATAAATTGTCAGTAATTACTTAAAACTATGTAAGTTCTGTAGTTTTATATCATATTTCACACTGCCGGCTGACTTAGCCTAAATGGAAAGATCAGTGTCAGCCACCGATAGCTGACACAGCTCTAAAAAGACTGATGTGAAAAAAATGTACGGAAAGGGGCGGGACCAGTAATCTTCCGGGATAGGTTGACAAGAATGTATATACATAGAACAATGCCAGAAAATGTTCTTTATTTTTCATGAACCAGATGAATGGTATTTTTTTTCTGAATAGTCTATGTATTAAATATAATGCTGCTTTAAATACCCTTTAAATGAAAAGTTTTATTACATAAAGTAATTTTCTGGCACTCTACAGCTCCCAAATGACACTCAATACAAAACCCCGCCTTTTTCTAGTGTTTAAAGGGTATTAACGTTTAATATGCTTTATATTCGTTTTGATCTTTCCTTCTCCTCCTTATCTTCTTCTTTTTTCCTTAAAAAGAAAAAAAAAAAAAAGAGTTATGTAACATTTTGACCTTTTCAAGTGAAGATTTAGATTAAGGGTAGTCAGCCTTTCTACACCCACCGTCCACTTCGGTATCTGTGTTAAAGTGTAGAATTTTAGAACATCCCATTAAGTAGTAGGATTTATTATTTTACATATTAATTTGTTACACATTATAAAATATAAAAGCAAAAGAATATCGTGGAGATTTATGTAAAAGTTTTTAATAATGTCATGAAAAAAAAAATAATAATAATTAATTAAAAAAATAAATAAATAAAAATAAAAAAATCTGTTTTAATATTTTAAAAAAGTCAATTAAAGAAAATGAAAGTACTGCAGTATCAGAACAAACTGCCATTTTCACTGTGAAACGGCCGTGGGAACCAGGTTGAGTGCCGCCGTTTCAGACAATTATACGGCAGCTTGAGTTAAAATAATTTTGAATTTTCAAATAAATTTAAAACCATTCATCTTTTTTTTTTTTTTTCTTTTGATAGATATTTTAATATCTATTCAAGCTATTTAATTTTCTTCGTATGAAGTGAACTATCTGATGTTTAATCAATAGAAACCAATAAAAATCTTTTAATTCATAAACTAACCCAGAAAGTTCTGTGAATTAGTCATTTTTTTTTATTTTATAATTAAGATTTCTGAAATTTTTTTCCGGTGTGAAACTTAATAAATAATGTAACCTGGGTGGTAGATCATGATTTATATTTTCTAAGTGTATAGACGGACCCCTAATACATTTTCACATGTAACTCTATTTAAAATTGATTTAAGGTATATAAATAGGTATGTTTTTCGAACCGCCTTGATCTCCGAAATCTGAATATGAAGTCAAAAATAGGGATTGCCATTGAAGAAAATGAAGTTAATGCCAGTTTTAATATGTAGACGACCCCTTAGGCAAAATTTAACTATACCGTTATAAACTAGACGTTATTACAAAGCGATCGGTACCAGTCAAATGTTTCTACGATAATTTACGGCGAAATTAGGTGGGGGGGTGGCGTTTTTTTTTTGGGTGACTGTACATCAGTGATAGACATTTTTAGAGCAATCTCTGTTTTTAATGTGGCTAGTCATCATAAAATATTTTTAGAAATCCTAAGTTAATACATGTGGCATGAAAGATATTCAGAACCACATATATGTTAAAATATATACATTTGATAACTTACTTTTTTTTTTTTTTTTTTTTTTTTTGATATCCACTCAATGTTCCAGTAATCGACACTGCCAGTTTTTCCTTTTATTAGTAATTGGCACCCTATGTTCCAGTATTTGATACTGCTAGTTATTCATTTTAACAGTTATTAGCACCCTATGCTCCAGTTTTTGACATAAAATGTTAAATTTCTTATATGTAAAATATATGATTTTATTATTTTTCTTATTTATTAATTATTTCGGGATAGATGTCAATTACTAGAGCATGCATATTACTAGAGCACCTACCATATACATAATATAATAGGGTGGTTACAGATCCACTTTTTTTCCCTGATGATAATTTACACTTAAATAATGGTACAAAAATGCTATTAAAAATTCCTAAGAAAATTATTGGTGTGAGAATCAGGGGAAAAAAGTGGTCCGTGACCACCCTGTAAAAAGTACTGTAACCTCCCGAACAAAATACTATAGCCCCCCGTACAATTCGGGGTCGGGTTTGCAAGCTGAATACTGCAATTTTACTTTTTAACACCGCTAATCTTATATAAAAACAACCGCTTTATACAAAAACTAAACAAGGTGTAATTGAACCAATAGATGGATACTCTAAAAATTTAGTGGTGTTAAAAAATAAAATTACGGTTTTTATCTATCAACCCTACCCCCACGTTGTACGGGAGCCTACTGTATAAAAAATGTCAGTGATATAAACAATGAATATATAAAAACATACTTGCAAACATTCTAATTAATATTTCATAAAGTTGTTAAAACACGACTTTTATTAGCGTATTTTTCTAAATTTGAAAAAAAAAATTACTCTAAAAGTAAATGGTGTTAAAAATGTGGCGTGTGCTAAGTACTAACGATTTTACAGAATACTAATTAGATTGTTTTGTAAGTATAATGAAAACTATTATATCATTTGTAATCTTTATCTGTTCTAAAACTAGTAGGTCTACAAATGTAAATTAACTAAGCTGTACAGTAAACTATCTTAAAAAACAAAATACATTTATTTACATAAATTGTGCAGAGTTAACACAGGTGACCTTTTTTTTAAATATTATTTTCGTACCACTATTCCAAAAATAAATAAATAAAATCTGTAATATATTTACACAGGTAAAACTACACTAAGCCTTCAGGGTTCGATTTTTTTTCCTGCAGCGCAGTGTTATTATTTATTTATTTATTTCAGGTAATTTTTTTCTTATTTCAAATTCAAAACTGAATTTACATAAACAAAGATAAAATAAATAAATAAATAAATAAATAAAGTTTATATTTGAAAAAAGAAAAAAAAAGTTTATCTGAGAGTTTAATGTTATTCAAACATTTTTTTACAAAGAATAGACAAGATGTTGCAAACAAAAATTATGATTAATTCATGATATGGTTAAGATACTTAAATAAGAATTTTAAACAAAGCGAAATGAACAAAAAGAAAGAAAATAGCACAAAGGCAAGTATAATTTCAAGGAATATCGTATGATTTTTCATATCAAACAATCTGAGAATCTTTAATACTTTTTATTTAAAGGGGGAAGAAAATCCATATTTCTCTTCCTCTTTTATTTTATTATTATTATTTTTTTTTTTAAGAAATTGCTGTAATTAGGGGAAAGTTGTCCAAAACGGGGACGCTAACATATCTCTGTCCGCAAAAGAAAATCTATAAATAAAGAAAATTCGGCAAAGCATTTCCTGATTAGAGGATGTCTTAGACTATCAGATGGCAAAGTTATTTTTAAAAAAATATATCATTAGTATAGGCAGAAAAAACATTTTTCTGAAAAATGTGCAAAGTCCCCGTTTTGGACAACCGGTTGGGTAAAATGGGGTACTCATAAGAAATAGCGTAAATTCAAGTCCTAATGCGAATTAGGACTTAATAAAGCTCCTTATTAGAAAAATTTGGATTACAAAGAAAAAGTGAAGTTAATGCAAAATCAAAATGCAGATAAAGTATTTTGTTATTTTTTTCAACAGTTACTAGCATGACACAAAAATTAATCAAACACAAAAGTCACACGTGAAATTAGTATGGCTTTCTTCAACACTTGAATAGGCTTCATGTGCCCAAACTCGACAGCTGCTACATTGAATCCACACCTCTTTGTCTTTCGAGTCAATGTAAAGTTCATTACAAAAAATGCAAGCATCCTCGCTATTCTGTTCTTCATCATATGATAACAATGGGTCTTGATTTTTTTTTTCTTCTCTTCTGTTAGCTTTTGGATAGCTAGGATTAGGTTCGGTGGGTTTCTTGACGAATTTCCTTTTCTGTTTATTCTGCTTTGCATTTTTCTTCTGTTCCACAGCTTCCAATTCTGCTTTGTAAGGTGATGAAGTGAGTATGACAGTTTTACCTCTCCTCTTGTCATTCACTCTTTTTTGCAAACCTTCAGTTTCTTGTGGTAGATGCATTATTATTTTAGGCGAAGTGTTAAAAGCTGAACATTTCTGGGAATCGACGTCCCCGTTTTGGACTACCGTCAATGTCCCCGTTTGAGCCGACCATGACGTGTGCTAAAAACGTGGCGTCTCTTCGCACACGTGTCAGACAAAACTATAAAGCAATGTGTGAAAATGTATATTAAATCAAGACGAATGCATAACGTACTTACCAAAATCGAACGTTCAAAGGTCACTTGATAAGATACAATACAGTGTACGGCCACAATCGAAATGAAAATCGCAAAAATTTGAAAACTTTGTAGAAAATAACAGATCCGGCAAAATATGTCAACAACTAGATTCAAACTTGCTTATAGCCGAATTGGAATCATCGTAGACTATTGGATTCAAAGAGGACAGCACTATTCAATGAGAAACTGAACATCCCCATTTGGCCCGCCGTCCCCGTTTTAGACAACACTCCCCTACGCATAATATGATCAAGTCAGTAAAAAAAAAAAAAAAAAAAGAAAAAAAAAACAATTATTTATACAAACTTCATCTAAATATTTCCTTTTTTAAAAGGTTTTCAAGTATCTGTAAGATTAAAAACATAAAAGCAAGGTATCAAGCATTTTTTATTATGTTATATTTTATTTATTTATTCATTTATTTTTGAGATTTACTTTTTAAAATACTTTCCTTCTTTTGTTTAACATTTTTTTTTTTTTTTTTTTTTACTCTTAAGAAACATATGCTTTCACTCTTAAACTTAGGTGATTACTTAATTAGGTTTTACGTTTACCTTTGAAAATATATGCAAAAATGTGATTCAAGGATTAAAACATCTTTTCTGAATTTTTTCCTGGATTATGTTTTATATTTGTGCTCCTATAATGTATCTTATATATATATTTATATATCAAAAACATAGATTGTTGAAAAAAGTAAAAATATTGTATTCTTAAACCATGATATAATATATACGTTCCTTTGAAATCGCATTTCATTTGAAAAGAAATTGAATGTGTGATAAAAAGTGGCATGTGTTTTTTAAACTGTAATATTTTTTGTTTTATTATTTTTAATTTAATAATAATTTAAATAGAATGGGCAATAATTTTTACTTGCTTAATTGTTTTAATTATCTTAAATAAACAGATGGAATATGTTAAACTGAATGAATATGTGGTAGATCTAAATTGGAATTACCATTATTTTCAGCGGATTATCGGATAAAAAAATTGAAAATGCATGCTATGCGTATTATAGGCGAATACGTATTATCTGTTGATTATTTACCTGATACATAGTTGTAATTTCACTTTTTATTCTACGTAAACAAAAATAAAACAAAGGTTTGTTTTTTCACTCTACTGTATAGAACTTATAATTTACTAGGGGGTTGAAATGTAGTTACTTATCCGTTTATTAAAATGCATACTGTCCGCTTTAGTGCTTAATTATAATAATTCATTTGTAAAGCATCATATTATCATACAGGACAATTTGACAAATATGAAAAACAAAACTGAAAAAGCGCATTTTGTGTTAGTAATTTTACTTTTTATAGCAAAGATACCTTTTGGCTCAATTTGGCGTTCATATTTTTTCTTGGTAACAGATTATCCGTGGTTAATCTGCTAATGCGGATTATCTATAATTATTACTTTCTTCTGTATTTAATAGAAGGAAGTATTGAATACTTAAAATTTTTCGACTTCCGGTTTTTGACGAATTTACACGTTTTAAGTGGTCTAGAACACGATTTGACCATTTTTAGAAAATGTCTGTCAGTCCGTCTGTGTGTGTTTGTGTGAGTGTGACAAAAATTTTAGGGTCAAAAATTTATATGTAAATGCACCTTGACCTAAATTAGCGCCTATGAACTTTTGGTGTCCACCGCTCAAAAGGTGGTACAGCTATACAGCGATTTCCGCAATTTAAGAGGAGGCTGTGTCTCAGGTTCTATTACGTACCATCAATACTATCAACAAAACTTGATATGTGAGAAGGTCAATTATGAGACTTATGCTGCTTTAATTTGAATGCCTATTAGCCGACAGGTGACTCTGCTATTTAGCGATTTTTGTAATTTAATGAAAGGCTATATCTCAGGAACTACTGTACATAATTGCATATAAATTTATATGTAGATGCACCTAGACAAAAATTAGTGGAAATAAACTTTTGATGTCAATTGCTCACCAGGTGGCGCTGCTAAACAGTGATTTCTGCTTTTTAAAGAAAGGCTATATCTGAGGTTCTATTGTGCATCATGAAACAAAACTTGATATGTGAGAGGAAAATTTATATGGCATCATGCTGATTTAATTTCGATGCTTATCGGCCAAAAGGTGACGCTGCTATATTGCGAAATTCCTTGATAACGGGAAGGCTATATCTCACTTTCTATGGCATATAACTGTACGAAACTTGATATGTGAGATAACCATTATAAGGTAGCATTTTTGAAAATGCTATTTATAGACAATAAAACTGCCTTTATTTCGATATTTAGTGTTAGTTTTCTCTAAGATGAAAATCATTTGCAATTATCATGTTAGGTAATTTTAATAAATAATAGTTTTAATAAATTATTTGCACTTGGTGAATTTGTATAGGAAAATATTGAAGAAAGTCTTTCTCTGACCACAAGATAATAGTTTTTTTATAAGTTCTTAAAAAATAACAGTTGCGGGTTATCTACTGTTGCGGACTATAAGCCGAAAATTGCGTACATACGTTTATGACTTATTTAATTAATTCAAAAAGCATTGTATTTTAAACATACGCTTTTAAGAATATTTGATTGCTATTAAATTATCTGTCGTTTTTTTTTTCTGAAAATAAATAAATAAATAAATAAATAAATAAATAAATAAAATAAGTTTCATTCTTTATTTTTCTTTATTTTTCTTTTTATTTTTTTGAGTGTGCATGCAAAAAGAAATTTTAAACGATGTTTAATAGTTTTGTTAACATCTTGTGATATTCATGGACTTAAGATAAATATTGAACGAAAACATCGACATCTAAAGCATGCAAGTCCTCGAAAATTCGATAAACTCCCTTTGTACACAATATTGGTATTTTATCAAAGAAAAAAAAAAAGATCTGAAGTGAGTATCAACATGTTTCAATAAAATATTCTGCATACTTTTCCACACAATTGTTCTTCTAGTTATAGATTTAGAATAAATAAACATATAGCACTTGAAGATGCCTTTTTTCCCCTTGTCTTCTATCTTGAAGTATTTACCGAAAAAATAAACTTTATGATTCTAAATTTTCTAATAAATAGATGCATCTTTATAAGTATTGGAAAACTTACTAGAATTATTGAACTTGAGGCCTCAAAAATAGATCTCAAATAAAAAATTACCGTTTTGTTTTTATTTGCCTTTTTTATTCAATATAAAGATATATTTTTCAAACTGTATTAGACGATTTCCTAGCAAATGAAATTAGTTCAAGTATGCATACTTAATGTCGACACTATAAAAATAATCTTCAATAATAGTCTTTAATTAGTTTTTATTGCAAAGATAATTAGTATTGCACCTGTATGATCATTAACACTAATTTCGATCTAAATAAAATTAGATTTTTAAAATATTATACTGTCGTTACATTTTAAATTTGTGTCAATATCCTTACTTGTTAATTTGGTATTTGATGAGAATTAGAGAATTTAAAAAATCTAAAATAAAACAACTGAATATTTCTAAGAATAAAAGAAACCGATTTCGTTCTCAAATTTTATCATTTCCATCAGAACATATTTGAATTATGATAATTAATATAAATTTCGATCGTTAATAATTATTTCTATTATTTGTTTAAATGTTAGAAAATTTCTTGTTATTAAAGCTTTTAATATTATGATTGTTAGAATAATAAAGATATTTCTATTGTCAATAAAGGAATTATTTATTTACATATAATTTGATTTTTAATAGGGAAAAAAAAGTATAGTATTTTAATAATTTATGTATGACTCCATATGCTACTCTATCACTGTGCCCCAATTAATTGAAAAGTCATTAATAAAACTAATTAAAAGTTTAGAGCTCTAACAATTTTTGCTACCAACGAATATCTTTAAATACGCAAGTACTTAAAACTACATATATTGAATTTTATCGTAGCAAAGCTAATAAACTGTTTGAATCATATTCATTAAATTAATATACTTAAAATTGGCTTTATTTTTCTTATTATTTGCTTTATAATCGTTAAGTACTAATTTTCATTTAGTATCTATTGAGTATAATTTCACTATTCTGGGAGAATTTGAGGACTATCACGACAGTGCGGAAATGGTTCAATAGGGACAAAATTAAAAGAGATACATTTGTATATTTCTGTCTCTTCTGTCTTGTCTTCTTTTAGAAGCAATGAAAATTATGTTGGATAAATTATTTTATACGAAGAATGAAATGTATTATTTAACTAATATTTTGTAAATATTAAATTTAGTAATAATTACATTTAATGTATAACTATCTTTCAAAAATTATATTTCATGCTTCAAAGTAATTCCAAATAATTTACTTGGAAGGTTTTAAAATGGAGCATATTTCTTGAGAAATGTTTAATTCAGAAAATTTCGGAAGCTTAAAGTTTTAAATGATAAACATATCTATAATTTATTGAGATTTATCATCAAATAAAAAAAAAGTTAAGTTCCACTAAACAATATTCCAAAACTGAAATTCGTAATACGTTTTATTTATCCAATGCTATCATTACTTGGGTTTAAATGTCGGATGAAATGTCTCTTTATTTCAGTAGGAAACTACATTTAAAAGGAATTCCACATGTTTTTGTCACAGAGAAATTAATTACAATTTCACCGAAGTGGGAACGCATATGAAAATGGGAAAAATGCCACAGATAACATTCTTCAAAACATGAAATGAAAAACTATTCTAAATATGTTCTGCAAAAGCAAAAATTGGTTCATACAAAAGAACAGTTTTCTGAATGTTAATAAATGATTATTTTTTTAGAATTCGCGAACATTTTTATACATCTGTTTTTAAAATGAATAGCTTGATAAACATTCGTAAGTTTTGGGAATATGGAAAAGTTATTATCCGATATATTTTGCAAATAATTCTGGAATATTAATCTTAAAAGACTTCATATTGTAATAGTCATTATTTTTTTAATTATATTTCTCTACATAAATTATAACAAAGACTGTCGAATGATATCGTTTAGAATATGATACAGTTTATTTCAACCCTCATTGTTAAGAAATACGCAAAAGCTGTAATTATTCTTTTTTCTTTTTCTTGCACCTATATTTTGATATATATGAAATATATATGTATATATATATATATATATATATATATATATTATTTGACTACAAATGAAAGTAAATGGGAATACATATTAAGTATTACATAATAAGCGACAAAATCACATTCTTTTTTATTCAAAATATTCGTTGCTTAAATATAAGCAAGGATTTGACCCCTGCAAGCTGCATTTGAATCCACGTTTTTTAGCTCTCAGTGTAAAAAGAGATGATTATGAACTAAACTTTCTTTTGCACCGTGGTGTTTTATGTGTACATTTCGGATTCATTATAGCTTCGAAACAAATAAATCAATTTAAAGGAACTTTTTTTTTTAGTGTGTTGTTTGTGTTAGAATTCTAATTAACTTATGTTTTGTGAAAATCTTTTCGTATACTAATAATATAATAAGTAAAGTAAAGATTTATAAAACACCTGTGGCATGCAGTTAACAACTCTATCTGGTGAATTAGCTTCAAAACCAATATACTGTGCCCACAGTTTTAGGTTGATTTCTTTAGAAATCGACCTATTGTAATCACTTCGTTTATCTATATATATATATATCTATCTATCTATCTATCTATCTATCTATAATGAAAATTTTGTCATCACGATAACTCCCGAAATAATACTCGAAATCGAACCAAATTTGGACAGTGAACTTATCTTATAAATATCTTGGATGAGTTCGTTAACCAAGTTGCTCCGACTTTTTGTTTTCAAGTGGCAGCCACTTGAAAATTTCAAACCGACATTGTAAAAAGCATATTTAATGCAAGATTTGCTTGAATTTTGTTGTAAATACAGGTCACATGAGGGTCTCAATGATGTTTATTAATGAAGTTTATCCGCCATTTTCAATAAAGTGGCTGATATTTTAAGTTAAGCGGGACCACTTGAAATCAGGCTACCACTTGAAAATTTAAAATCCCTATAACTTCCGAAGTAATACTCCAAATCGAACCAAATTTGAACAGTGTCTTAACTTATCTTATAAATATCTTAGATGAGTTTGTTAACCATGTTGCTCCGCCATTTTGTTTTCAAGTGGAGACCACTTGAAAATTTCAAATTCAAATTGTAAAAAGCGTATTCCGAATTTTTTTTAATTTTGATGTATACATAGATTACACAAGTTTCACAAATAACTTTATTAATGAACTTTATCCGCCATTTTTAATAAAGTGGCTGATATCTTAAGTTAAGCGGGACCACTTGAAATTAGGCCACCACTTGAAAATTTAAAACCATGATAACTTCCGAAATAATACTCCAAATGGAACCAAATTTGAACAGTGTCTTAACTTACGTTATAAATATCTCAGATGAGTTTGTTAACCAAGTTGCTCCGCCATTTTGTTTTCAAGTGGAGATTACTTGAAAATTTCAAATTTAAATTGTAAAAAGCGTATTCCGAAATTGTTTGAATTTTGATGTAAATACAGACCACATAAGGATCTCAATGAAGTTTATTAATAAACTATGTCCGCCATTTTTAATAAAGTGGCAGATATCTTAAGTTAAGCGAAACCACTTGAAATCAGGCTACCACTTGAAAATTTTTAATCCCTATAACTTCCGAAAGAATAATCCAAATCGAACCAAATTTGAATAGTGTCTTAACTTATCTTATAAATATCTTGGATGAGTTTGTTAACCAAGTTGCTCCGCCATTTTGTTTTCAAGTGGAGACCACTTGAAAATTTCAAATTGAAATTGTAAAAAGCGTATTCCGAATTTTTTTTTTTAATTTTGATGTATACATAGATTACACAAGTGTCTCAAATAACTTTATTAATAAACTTTATCCGCCATTTTTAATAAAGTAGTGGATATCTTAAGTTAAGCGGGACCGCTTGAAATCAGGCCACCACTTGAAAATTTAAAACCATGATAACTTCCGAAATAATACTCCAAATGGAACCAAATTTGAACAGTGTCTTAACTTATCTTATAAATATCTTACATGAGTTTGTTAACCAAGTTGCTCCGCCATTTTGTTTTCAAGTGGAGACAACTTGAAAATTTCAAATTTAAATTGTAAAAAGCGTATTCCGAAATTGTTTGAATTTTGATGTAAATACAGACCACATAAGGATCTCAATGAAGTTTATTAATAAACTATATCCGCCATTTTTAATAAAGTGGCAGATATCTTAAGTTAAGCGCGGTCACTTGAAATCAGGCTCCCACTTGAAAATTTAAAATCTCGATAACTTTTGAAATAATACTTCAAATCGAACCAAATTTTGACAGTGATATTATCATATAATTATCTTGAATGTTTTCACTATGCAACTTGTCCCGGCATGTTGTGTCTAATGTCCAGCCACTTGAAATCACACTGCCACTTGAAAATATGTCATCACGATAACTTTTAAAATACTAAACTGATTCAAATAAAAGCTGGTTAGTGAACTTTTCGTTCAAATATCTAGGATATGTTCACTTGATGACTTGATCCGCAATTTTATTTTCAAGTGGCGGCCACTTGAAAATTGTCATTATCGTAACTTTAGTAAGACAGAATCAATTCGCTTCAAATTTGGGTAGTGGATTTATCATTCAAATATCTCAGATAAGTTCGCTAGGCATCTCACTCCACTTTTTTTTACAAGTGGTGCCACCTGAAAATTTCTTATGATTATAATTTTTGAAATTCTGATTTAATTTAAACTAGAACTGGACAATGAACTTATCGTACAAATATACTGGATGATTTCAATGGGCAAGATGTTTTGCTATTTTGTTTTACAAGTCGCAGCCACTTAGACTGCCACTTGAAAATTTGCCATAATAATAACTTTTGAAACACGGCACTGATTTAAACCACAGTTGGACAGTAACCTATGCTTCAAATATCTTCGATGTCTTTGCTGGAACTTTAGAAATACTTAATCAATTCAAATCAAAGTTGAAAAATGGATTTATCATTCAAACAACAAAAATTTAGAAAATTCACGTAACTCATGAACCAATCACGTTATTGCGTCCATCTTTGGTATATCGATAATAAGTATTTTCTCGCCAAAAGTCGCCAAAAAAGTCGCCATAGGGGAAATGTCGCCAAATTTGGCGCCAAATCCATTACATGCGTTACTGGATCTTTTTAATGCGTTTTTAAGGTAAAATTAGACTATTTTAATGCTAAAACAAACTAGAAATGCGGGAAACTAACATTTTATCGACTTACTAAGCCACTTTGAAAGAATTTCTACAAAAAAAAAATTATTTTCAAATTTGCAACGATATCTTAGATGAGCAACTTTCTCTGCCATTTTTATCGAAGTGGCAGCCACTTAATTTTTCAACACAATGACTTTTGAGATTTTGAATTAATTCGAACTATGTGTGTACAGTAGACTTATCTCACAAATGCATTTCATATATTTGTCAACTTAACCCTCCATTTTTTTTCCTAGCGCCGGCCACTTGAAAATTTTAAGTTCACATAAAAGTGTATTTATGAACCGATTTGCTTAAAACTCCATATGTGCATAGCCTACATCAATATTTCTACCAAGTGCATTAATAATTTGTAGCCGCCATTTTGAAACAAAATGACGGCTACTTGATAAGGAAAAAGAAATCAACCTACCCTTCCGAAAAAGCCGGAAGGTCTTGTTTTAAATTCATTGTCTTTTTGAACCAAAGTGATTTTATAATGCGGTTGATTTTTACATCCGGCGAACGATCTTGTACACAAGAAAACAATGTTACTTTCACGAATTTGGGAATAAATTTATGAAGGTAACGAATAATGGAATAAATAAGCAATATAAATTAATTTTTGAAAGATATAATTGATTAATTGTTATTTCAAAATATGTAAATTATACACATCCCAAGCTTTGATGCACTTTTCTTTCAGAAAAATCCCAATAACTTTGCCGAAAGTTCACGCTTTTTCTTTCAAATAAAAAATCTTTCCGTTTAAACTTCTTGCTTAATAGTTATTTTAAAATAAGAATTATAATTCTTTTTTAATAATTAATGTTTGTATATATATATATATATCTTGCGAATCAAATCAAATTTGTAACTTATTTCTGAGCTTTGAAGAATACGTTCCTTGAAATCGTTACTGAGGAAAGTGATGAGGCGTGTTTAATTTATAACTATACTTCAAGTGTAAAATTTTCAGCAAGGAGAGATAAACCAAAATATTTTATTATTCATTCCTTTAAAAGTAGTGAAAATATTGTTGGCTAAATTATATTATGCAAAGAATGAAATGTATTCTTTAACTAATATTTTGTGAATGTTAGATTTAATAATACATATATTTACATTTCGTAGCAATTTTTCAGAAATTATATTTCGTGCTTCGAAGTAATTCCAATTACTTGCTTTAAAATTATTTGAAATGTTGTAGTATATTTTTTAAGTAATGTTTAATTAGTAAAGCTTAGCTATACTTGAGTTTTAAATGTCTGCATTTAATATAATTTATTGAGATTTCTTCTCATATAAAATAGATAAGTTTCATTAAACAATATTTCAAAAATGAAATTCGTAATACATTATTTTTATCAGATGCTAACTTCACCGAGTTTTAAATGTCTGATTAAATATCTATTTATTTCAGTACAGAATAGTATTTAAAAGAAATTCCATTTGTTTTTGTCGTGGAGAAATTAATTACAATTTGCACCGAAGTAAGGAAATTTGCCGTACATAACATTCTTTAAATCATGAAATGAAAAATTATTCTAAATATGTTCTTCAATATCAAAAATTTGTTTATACAAAGAAACAGTTTTCTGAATGTTAATAAATGATACTTTTTTCTAAAACATTTTTATTCATTTGTTTTAAAAACGAATAGCTTGATAAACATTCGTATGTTGTGGGAATTCGGAAAAGTTATTACCCATATATTTTACAAATAATTCTGGAATATTAATCTTGAAGGACTTCATTATATATAGTTGTCTTTTTTTAATTATATTCCTCGACATAAATTATAAAAAAGACCGTCGAATAATATCCTTGCGAAAATGATGCAATTTATTTCAACCTCCATTATTAAAAAAAAAAAAAAAAAAAAAAATGTGTTTATCCTTTCTTTTTTTGCTTCCACCTATGTTTTGATATGTATGAAAATAATAAGAACTATTCATTGACTACAAATGTGAATAAATGAAACTAAATATTAAATATTACATAATAAGTGAAAAAAATCATACTCATAATTTGTTTGATTCAAAATATCAGTTAACCAAATATAATCAAAAGTTTGAACTCCTGTAATCATCATATGAATCCGCATTTATCATCTTCCAACGTAAAAAAGAAAAAAAAAGACTAGTTAGCTTTCGTTTCCGTGTTTTATTTATTTATTTATTTATTTTTGTATGTGTTCGTGTACCTTCCGGAAGCACTGTAGCTTCGAAGCGGATAAACCGATTACAATGCTATTTTTTTTTTTTTTTTAACAATGAATATGTTGATTATTTTGAAATTCTATAATAAGCTATATTTTATGAAAATATTTTCGGATACTAATTTAAAATAAATAAATAAATAAATAATGCTTTAAAAAACCTCTATGGCATGCAGTTTGAAATCTCTGAGTGGTAATGTAGCTTCAAAATCAAAATATACCGATTTCTGTGTGTCTATTTTGTTAGAATACTGAATTAACTGAGCTTATTCTTAGATTTTGTGTGAAAACAGATGATTTTTATCTGTATCTTATACTACTCATATTATTAATCTAAAATGTTTTTACAAATTATGTTTTACACTTGTATCACAATGTTTAACGCGTCAGAAATGCTACATATTTTTTATGTAATGCTCATTCAGTCCAATAAGCTTAGCGATAAAAATACATTTCTCTAAATTTGAAAAATGAAACATAGTTTTTAAACCATTAATAAAGTATCGGAAACATGAAACTTGGTGAACAACTTTTTAGTTTAGTGACTAGAACACCATTAACTTCTGTAAGTGCGGAATGTTTTCAATGCAACTTGAGGAATTGATCTAAATTTTGATACGAAAACAATTGTTAAAGATACCTTTTGGTTAAACACTGACAATCAGTCAAAAGTCATTTAATCGAGTATTATGTATAAGGCCAAATATAAGTATTCTGTATTCTCCCTCTATTTTACGCATATCCTATCTAGTAGTTAAGTACTGGTCTGAAATTCTGTTAACAATCACCGATTAAATGTCCCTTTTCAGCATGTATGAATATTTTTAGTGACTTTGAATGCACTCTTAAGCAATATGCCCCTTTTTAATTATATAACTGAGAAAAAAATGGCGCTATATCCTTAAACAAAATCATAAACTAAAACATACAAGTTTATTTTTCGTATTTTAAATGAAGATAAAAAAATTTTATAGTTATAGTTTCGTTTACTTACGACGACTTTCGATTTTATGTGACCATTGATAGTACATATTAAACTACTTTTATTACTTAAGGCTTACTTGAAAATTCTAAGTACTTAAAGAGCAATAATTTTTAAATAAAAATATATATTTCATAAAAATATAATCTTATTTTCAGTTATATATATATATATATATATAACCATTTTGAATTCTCGAACAATAAAGAGTAAAATTTAGTGATTTTCTTTTCTTTAAAGTGATTATAAAAATATTATGTTTCTACAATTTTTTCAAAAATGTATTTTTCTTTCTTTCTTTTTTTTTTTTTTCAACCTAAGATTTTCCCCCTCTTAATCATTGAAAGATATTTTTTTTTTTTTTTTACTTTTTATCCATATTGACATTAAATAATATAATATATTTTAATAAAATTCTCGTAACAGTTTTCCTTTCAATTATATCCAGATATTTTTTTTTTTTTTGTCTTCTCAAACAAGATAAACATATAGAATTTTAATTAAATTTTATGAAATTTTATTAATTTTGTGCTTTCTTTTTAGAATTTTTCCACGATGTTTTGGACAAATTATATGTTTGTTTTAAATTATATATTTCAATATTAACATTTTATTTAAATTTTAAAATATTTTCCTTAATAATAAAAATTAACTTTCAGTTATCCGCTACAAAGCACCATATTGAATTATCTAATTACATTAAAATTATCATACCATGTATTGAGAATTCAAATTTATCTTTAAATTAAATATATATATATATATATTCTCGAGTAAAAGATCTCGTGTTATAGTATTTTTATAAATTTATAATTTAAATTTTGTCACTAGAAACTTAAGGAAAAAATATTAATCAATGTATTACAAAATTAATAAAAAGTTAGCATTATTTAAATATTTAAAATTTATTTTAATATTTATGTTTAATAGTTAAAGTTATTCAGCATTCATTCATATATATATATACATATATTTGTATTTACAAAATATTGTCACTTGAACATACAAAAATCTATTATATGTACAAAATTGACCACTTTACTTAAAGAAAAAAAAAAGTACTAGAAAAACAAATAAAGTAAAAATATATGTTTTCTCTTTGGATAATTAAATGAACTATGTAAGTGAATTAGTTAAAACAACAAACGACGTACTAAAATATATTTTAATTTTTTATTTTTTAAAGTGGTATTACTTTTTCTTTGACTTTATCAATGCATTTTTTTATTTTTTTTTTATTTTATTTATTTATTTATTTATTTTTTTTTTTTTAAGTGATTCATTATTTAAGTTACAAACTAATTATTATCCTTTATTTGTTACAGTGAGCAATTAAAAGAATTTTTAATACGTGTTATAGGTTTCATACAGTCCTTATTTTTTGGCACGAGGTGGGAGGATACTTACAAAAGAGCGGGTCCGTACGAACCTTTTGTAAATGAAATGAGATAATCTAAAAAAAAAAAAAAAAGAAATAAAAGAAAAGAAAAGAAAGAAATATATTGAAATTAGTATGGTTTTGATAAATTTTGGATTCCATTGTGTATTTGGTTAAAATAAACCATGCTTTTATTGCAAAACGGGAGATATATGACTGCATATTAATAAGAACATTAATATATAAAAAAAAAGAGAGACTTTCGGCTTACGTAATAAAAAATTAGTTAGCTATTTTCTTATTCAAGTAATACATGTTATATTTACAGCAACCAATATTTTTTGAAAAAAAAATTCTATTATGTAAAGGGATTTAAGTCTTTCAAAGTTAAATAAATATAGTGTATTATCGTCCATATATTGTTATTCCTGAAGTTCTAGCATGCCATTTATGTTCATCTCTGTGGCAGTTTTTCTAAAGTAACTGACTAATACATATCAAAGGATATCTGAACTTAGGTTTATACAGCAAATTTAAAGAAAATTCATAGAATAATTTTTTGGATACATGTTTACAGTAAAATGTGAATATGCATCTGGTTTACAAACTTATATCTACTGTGGACATGTGCATTATATGATTTTCGTTATTCTATCTTTTTCTTTTCACTTTGGAGATACGATATCCAAAAGATTCCTTAGACGCATATAGACATACACACATGCACGCATACATGCACACAAACACTGACCAATTGCCAAAAACATTTTTATTTTCCCCTCAAAACATCTTAAAACATGTAAATCATGTGAAAACATGTTACTTAAAATTTTGAGCGAATGAAATATTTAGATAGTTACGATAATCGTTTAATGGAAGTAAAAGTATAACGCATTTTATATGTGAGCCCAAAACCCTGACTAGGGCAATGAATAAGAAAAACCGTTAAACATATTTTTATGCATATATATATATATATTATTATGGAGTGTAGCTAAAATTTAGCTTCCAAAACATAAAATATTCTGATGTAGGTTTCTAACATGTTTGAAAATGTGATAATAACCAAGATGAGGTCAGAAATGTATGTACTTCAGTAATAGGCATTAGAGGGCGAATTATATCAAAAGAAAAAGAAATAAAGAAAGAGAATGTCTTAAAAAGAATGCATAAATAATTTTAACTTTGAATATTTATTAATAAGTTCTGATTGTTAGTAATGATTAGTAGTCCCACAAGGATCATTCTTTTTTTCTTAAATTTACTATTTTACTACCAAAACTTTTAACAAGTGGATATTATTAACAATTAAAACATTGAATATATTTCAAGTTTGGCCCATTTCTAAAAGTTTAGGGTTATCTGCTAGTTTTTTTTTTTTTTTTTTTTTTTTTTTTTTTTTTTTTTTTAATGTCCGATGCATTTTAAAGAAGAAATTTGGTCGTAACAACAATGTATATATACACAGACAGACTGATTTTCACTTACAAAAAGATAATAGAAAATAGTCTTTACGCCACCATAGCACACATGCTTTACACTTAGATCATAGAAAAAAAGGCTGTCAGAATATTGAAGTAAGAACTTATTGATAATTTATGTATTCTGAAATATAATGATTGACTCTAAATCCTTCATGAATGATATGCATATTATTATGAAAATAATAATACATATGTAAATTACTATTTTAATATATACATAATAAATATAAGTGCATGAATATTTTAAAACTGATAAAGTTATTTTTTTAAATGTTGAACTTTTATCTGTAGTAAATGTATGTATCACTTTCTTTATTATAAAAAGCCATGATACAAAACAAAATAAATTCTTATGAACGCTCACACAGTAAACAAAACAAGTGCGCAAGAAATAGCAGCAAGGGGATAATATAAAAATTAATTATAATTTAATATGTAAACTATTTTGAAAATAAATGCAATTACAAAAAACGACAATAGAACCAGGCAGATAATAATAAATCAGCCAAAAGCATATTGGGCTCTCTATACCTTGTCAAGTGAAAAAAAAATCACCCACTGCAGATTTGAATACTAAATGAAATATTATTTAAATACAAAGAAAAAACTATAAAATTACACAAATTTATATTTAAATATATATATATATAAAGATTGTAAACAGCGCTTATCAAAAATGAAAAAAATGTACACGAATGTAAAACAAACACAAAGAAACAACTTGAATGACAAATATTTTACAATATTTTAACAGTTACGAATAGCAGTGATAATACAAAAAGATATCCATTTGATTTAGTAGTGTTGGACAAAACGTGAAACACGATTTCAAGGCAATCGCAATTGTTGCATATTCTTTTACTCTCCTAAGGAATTCACGAAACTATTTTTCAATACTTTTATATTTATGCATAGTAACTAATTTTTTAAACTTATAACAATAAATTAGAATACTGACCTCAAATGTTAAAACAATCTTTTCCCAAGTTGCTAGGTTTAAAAGATTGTGCAACAGTTATGATTGTTTTAATATTGCGTTTCTCAATTTGACCGGCACTGTGAAATGAAATGGATATACTTATAACTATCCCTGCTACCCATAACTGTTAAAATAATGTAAATGTTTTCACTTTCAAGTTACTTGGTGTGTGTGTTTTTTTTTTTTTTATTATTCGGATATTTTTATCATTTTTGAGTATTTATTTATTTATTTATTTATTGTACAATCTTTTTTTATAAGTTTTAATATTTGAATATATTATTGAGAAATTTTATAATTTTTCCCATTTCATAGAAATAAATTTTCATTTGGTATTTAGAACTGCAGTGGCTAATTTTTTTATTCTCTTAATAAGGCATACGGATCCAAGGTAATTGTTGTTTTTGCAAGTAACTCTTGAAACATCTTACTGTTTTTCTGACCTACACTGGAGGCCTTCCCTGATAATGGATTTAATTTTTGGGTTGTAAATACTATCTGTAGGATTACATTGTTGTTTTCTGGTTTCATTTAATTAAAAAGAAATGCCTTTTATATTTTATTTATTTATTTATTTATCTTCCTATGGATTTTATTTATTTTTTTTTAATCTTGCGAATTATTTCATATGTAACGTTTGGTTAGATGTTAATTGGGAATTGTGCATTGTAAATTTTTGACAAATATATTTACCGTGCAATAAAATTTACACTTATTTTGCATACAATATTCCGTCAAAGCTCCTACATATATACTTATGTTGTATGCTTTTTTCCTTTGGATTCCCATTGCTCTTTTTCATTTTTTTCTTCTCTTTCCTATTCTTCATTTGGTACATTATCTCTTCCTGCACAATGTTTGAAAAAGATTTTAGTATATATGTATATATGTATATATATATATGTGTATATGCATATATATGTGTATATATATATATATATATATATATGTGTGTGTGTGTATATATGTATGTATATGTATGCATATATATATATATATATATATATATATATATATATATATATATATATATATATATATATATATATATATATAGAGAGAGAGAGAGAGAGAGAGAGAGAGAGAGATATCTTCGATTGAATAATAAGGAGATGTATTTACAGATTTTTTTTTTCTGTTATTTAAGTGACTGTGCCGACACCTGCAATGATAATAAATGAATATATGTATAATATTTTTCGATATCTTTCAGTAAATGTAATTATCTAGACTATCAGTTTTAGTTTTTATAATTTTGTGGCTGTTTCATTAAATTTTTATTGTGTTCTAGCAATAAAATTGTACAGTTTCTTATAAAACCATGTGACCGCACCCAGAAAGAAAAAGAAAAAAGAAATTTGTTATCTTCTTTGTGTGCGTGTGTGTATTTAAATGATGGTGTATTTCCACAAAAAAAAAAAAAAAAGGGAAAGAAGAAAGGAAGAAAGAAAAGAGAAGAAAGAAAAAGAATGAAAACCATTTGAAACTGTTACTATTACTTTTTTCTGCTTTTTGAATGACTTCAATGAAATTTAAAATTATATTAATTTCAATCATATATATATATATATATAATTTAGAAAATATGGTGAAACTTGAAGAAACGTGGGCGTGTATAACAAGAAAAAACGTTAAAAAAAGTAACGATGAACAATTGTAAAAAACAACACTACATGCGAAAAACACCCTTCCGCTTCCTCTTCAGTGGGTGGGAGCAGCAGAGCAGACAATAAATTAAATTAAAAGAGGCCTAACAGGTTTCGGAAACATGGCGAAATTAGCATACTCCCAACAAAATCCAGAATAAATTACTGGCAAATTATATATAACAATCTTCATGTAAATTAGATATAACAAAATTGGTGCTTCATCTCTGTGGCAGTTTTTCTAAAGTAACTGACTAATACATATCAAAGGATATCTGAACTTAGGTTTATACAGCAAATTTAAAGAAAATTCATAGAATAATTTTTTGGATACATGTTTACAGTAAAATGTGAATATGCTTCTGGTTTACAAACTTATATCTACTGTGGACATGTGCATTATATGATTTTCGTTATTCTATCTTTTTCTTTTCACTTTGGAGATACGATATCCAAAAGATTCCTTAGACGCATATAGACATACACACATGCACGCATACATGCACACAAACACTGACCAATTGCCAAAAACATTTTTATTTTCCCCTCAAAACATCTTAAAACATGTAAATCATGTGAAAACATGTTACTTAAAATTTTGAGCGAATGAAATATTTAGATAGTTACGATAATCGTTTAATGGAAGTAAAAGTATAACGCATTTTATATGTGAGCCCAAAACCCTGACTAGGGCAATGAATAAGAAAAACCGTTAAACATATTTTTATGCATATATATATATATATATTATTATGGAGTGTAGCTAAAATTTAGCTTCCAAAACATAAAATATTCTGATGTAGGTTTCTAACATGTTTGAAAATGTGATAATAACCAAGATGAGGTCAGAAATGTATGTACTTCAGTAATAGGCATTAGAGGGCGAATTATATCAAAAGAAAAAGAAATAAAGAAAGAGAATGTCTTAAAAAGAATGCATAAATAATTTTAACTTTGAATATTTATTAATAAGTTCTGATTGTTAGTAATGATTAGTAGTCCCACAAGGATCATTCTTTTTTTCTTAAATTTACTATTTTACTACCAAAACTTTTAACAAGTGGATATTATTAACAATTAAAACATTGAATATATTTCAAGTTTGGCCCATTTCTAAAAGTTTAGGGTTATCTGCTAGTTTTTTTTTTTTTTTTTTTTTTTTTTTTTTTTTTTTTAATGTCCGATGCATTTTAAAGAAGAAATTTGGTCGTAACAACAATGTATATATACACAGACAGACTGATTTTCACTTACAAAAAGATAATAGAAAATAGTCTTTACGCCACCATAGCACACATGCTTTACACTTAGATCATAGAAAAAAAGGCTGTCAGAATATTGAAGTAAGAACTTATTGATAATTTATGTATTCTGAAATATAATGATTGACTCTAAATCCTTCATGAATGATATGCATATTATTATGAAAATAATAATACATATGTAAATTACTATTTTAATATATACATAATAAATATAAGTGCATGAATATTTTAAAACTGATAAAGTTATTTTTTTAAATGTTGAACTTTTATCTGTAGTAAATGTATGTATCACTTTCTTTATTATAAAAAGCCATGATACAAAACAAAATAAATTCTTATGAACGCTCACACAGTAAACAAAACAAGTGCGCAAGAAATAGCAGCAAGGGGAGAATATAAAAATTAATTATAATTTAATATGTAAACTATTTTGAAAATAAATGCAATTACAAAAAACGACAATAGAACCAGGCAGATAATAATAAATCAGCCAAAAGCATATTGGGCTCTCTATACCTTGTCAAGTGAAAAAAAAATCACCCACTGCAGATTTGAATACTAAATGAAATATTATTTAAATACAAAGAAAAAACTATAAAATTACACAAATTTATATTTAAATATATATATATATAAAGATTGTAAACAGCGCTTATCAAAAATGAAAAAAATGTACACGAATGTAAAACAAACACAAAGAAACAACTTGAATGACAAATATTTTACAATATTTTAACAGTTACGAATAGCAGTGATAATACAAAAAGATATCCATTTGATTTAGTAGTGTTGGACAAAACGTGAAACACGATTTCAAGGCAATCGCAATTGTTGCATATTCTTTTACTCTCCTAAGGAATTCACGAAACTATTTTTCAATACTTTTATATTTATGCATAGTAACTAATTTTTTAAACTTATAACAATAAATTAGAATACTGACCTCAAATGTTAAAACAATCTTTTCCCAAGTTGCTAGGTTTAAAAGATTGTGCAACAGTTATGATTGTTTTAATATTGCGTTTCTCAATTTGACCGGCACTGTGAAATGAAATGGATATACTTATAACTATCCCTGCTACCCATAACTGTTAAAATAATGTAAATGTTTTCACTTTCAAGTTACTTGGTGTGTGTGTGTGTGTTTTTTTTTTTATTATTCGGATATTTTTATCATTTTTGAGTATTTATTTATTTATTTATTTATTGTACAATCTTTTTTTATAAGTTTTAATATTTGAATATATTATTGAGAAATTTTATAATTTTTCCCATTTCATAGAAATAAATTTTCATTTGGTATTTAGAACTGCAGTGGCTAATTTTTTTATTCTCTTAATAAGGCATACGGATCCAAGGTAATTGTTGTTTTTGCAAGTAACTCTTGAAACATCTTACTGTTTTTCTGACCTACACTGGAGGCCTTCCCTGATAATGGATTTAATTTTTGGGTTGTAAATACTATCTGTAGGATTACATTGTTGTTTTCTGGTTTCATTTAATTAAAAAGAAATGCCTTTTATATTTTATTTATTTATTTATTTATCTTCCTATGGATTTTATTTATTTTTTTTTAATCTTGCGAATTATTTCATATGTAACGTTTGGTTAGATGTTAATTGGGAATTGTGCATTGTAAATTTTTGACAAATATATTTACCGTGCAATAAAATTTACACTTATTTTGCATACACTATTCCGTCAAAGCTCCTACATATATACTTATGTTGTATG
Organism: Salticus scenicus; assembly: GCA_963930645.1. Taxonomy (NCBI): domain Eukaryota; kingdom Metazoa; phylum Arthropoda; class Arachnida; order Araneae; family Salticidae; genus Salticus; species Salticus scenicus. The sequence goes on from OZ005652.1 coordinate 111,805,530, forward strand.
CTTTTTTCCTTTGGATTCCCATTGCTCTTTTTCATTTTTTTCTTCTCTTTCCTATTCTTCATTTGGTACATTATCTCTTCCTGCACAATGTTTGAAAAAGATTTTAGTATATATGTATATATGTATATATATATATGTGTATATGCATATATATGTGTATATATATATATATATATATATATGTGTGTGTGTATATATGTATGTATATGTATGTATATATATATATATATATATATATATATATATATATATATATAGAGAGAGAGAGAGAGAGAGAGAGAGAGAGAGAGAGAGAGAGAGAGATCTTCGATTGAATAATAAGGAGATGTATTTACAGATTTTTTTTTTCTGTTATTTAAGTGACTGTGCCGACACCTGCAATGATAATAAATGAATATATGTATAATATTTTTCGATATCTTTCAGTAAATGTAATTATCTAGACTATCAGTTTTAGTTTTTATAATTTTGTGGCTGTTTCATTAAATTTTTATTGTGTTCTAGCAATAAAATTGTACAGTTTCTTATAAAACCATGTGACCGCACCCAGAAAGAAAAAGAAAAAAGAAATTTGTTATCTTCTTTGTGTGCGTGTGTGTATTTAAATGATGGTGTATTTCCACAAAAAAAAAAAAAAAAAAAAAAAAAAAAAAGGGAAAGAAGAAAGGAAGAAAGAAAAGAGAAGAAATAAAAAGAATGAAAACCATTTGAAACTGTTACTATTACTTTTTTCTGCTTTTTGAATGACTTCAATGAAATTTAAAATTATATTAATTTCAATCATATATATATATATATATATATATATATATATATATATATATATAATTTAGAAAACATGGTGAAACTTGAAGACACGTGGGCGTGTATAACAAGAAAAAACGTTAAAAAAAGTAACGATGAACAATTGTAAAAAACAACACTACATGCGAAAAACACCCTTCCGCTTCCTCTTCAGTGGGTGGGAGCAGCAGAGCAGACAATAAATTAAATTAAAAGAGGCCTAACAGGTTTCGGAAACATGGCGAAATTAGCATACTCCCAACAAAATCCAGAATAAATTACTGGCAAATTATATATAACAATCTTCATGTAAATTAGATATAACAAAATTGGTGCTTCATAAAATTAACATAACTAAATTAATATAATAATCCAAAAACTACAAAGTCGATATTTGTGATAAAAATAATTTAATAAAAGGACATGCTAGATCGTCATGTTCCCACCCAGACCTGAAAGGCAAAAAGATATTGTAATGAACTGAACTTACTGCAATGTAGAAATAGGTCTTTAAAGCAAAAGCAGATGATTCACATGTAGTGGCTCAATACTGGCGCTGTCTTGTCCGATGTTCCAAAATCATAGTCCAAACTCTCCTAGTCGCTCAGCACCAAGTAGCTGCAGTCCGACATAAGGCGTTCCACAAGTTGGACTTTGGCCATGAGTCTTCATCAGCAAGCACTACTAGACACCAAGAACCATAAGTGAAGAAACCTTACCGCAACTATCACCCCAATCGCAAACATTTATTAAAATTATTAGTGTGAAACTTTATGAAATTTAATGGATAGTTATTATTGTAAAAAAGATTAGCAATGAATTTAAAAACTTGTTTATTGTAATTTGAATATTTATTGCATATCTTATAGAATCTATTTAGTTGACCAATTAAAATATTAATATAGATTTTTTTTATGCAAATTACTATACCAGTGAGGTATGCTGTAACTATTAAATGAAAAATCTTTCTTTTTGTCATATAGATCCAGATTTAATGTATTATGTTGAACATCCAGAAAAATGTCTAAGAAATTAACACAGTCATCTTTATTATTAGTTTTATTTAAATTTAAACAGGAAGGATATATGTCTTTAAAAATATCTGTAAAATTAAAATTTAAGACTAGAATATCATCTATATATCGATAAAGTTTCAATTTTTTGTTGTAATTGATAACATAAGTATATTCATAAAAGAATAAAAATAAATTAGCGGCTGTACTGGAGTAATTGGTGCCCATTCCGATACCATTGTACTTGTTTATAAATTTTATTATGAAATGTTAAAACTGAAGAGGAAGCGGAAGGGTGTTTTTCGCATGTAGTGTTGTTTTTTACAATTGTTCATCGTTACTATAATTCGTTACATTTTTTAACGTTTTTTCTTGTTATACACGCCCACTTGTCTTCAAGTTTCACCATATTTTCTTAATTATATATTTTTGTATAATTTTTAGTGCTGCCTTTGGCGCCTTTTTTATACAAATACACTTTTATTAATAAGTAATTAATATATATATAAAGGGAAAAAACAACAGCTCAGCGAAAGGATAAAACAGGCAGCTACTGCCAAAAATTCAAATATATATATATATATATATACGTTCAATAATAAAAACCATTTATTTAAAACATATTATAATCCTATTCATTTTGTAAATGAAACACTGTTTTATAATATTGCAATTGGAAATATCATACTATATTTGTACAGTTTGAAAAGAAAGTTAAAATGTTTTAAAAATCTAAACAAATATAAAAAACGAAATTTTAAAAGAAATTTTAAAAGAAATAAATACTCTGAACGTGTGGGAAATACAAATGAGTAAACAAAACTTTAAGAACCTGATATCTAATATTTCGACTTTATTTCTGATTTTAGATTTTTTTTAATATATTTACTTTCTAAATAATATGTACTGCAATTTCTCCGTAAACTATAAAACGCTAATTACATCCGCAGCTAATAAAGTTAGTAATTTATTTATTACGAAAAGTAACTTTTACAATTGTGTCTCTTTTAAAACACAATGAAACATTGCAACAAATTTCAATGATTTCATCTTAAGCAAAATTCAAATCTGCAATTCAAATAGAAGTTTCAGAAAAGAATTTTCCTGCTGTCCACTAGGATGCAAAAGTTAAAACTAACTTTTAGATTTATCTCTAACAAGCGAAAATCCAAATTTTCTATCTTCCTGATTATCCTTTTGATAAAGAACATGGTTTTAAAATTAAAATTATTCACCAATAGTAACTTCGTAGAACGAAATTTCCTCAATAACTTGAAAGAATTTCATTGAGATCCTATCGAAGATGTTTCATCTCACGTAAAAGTTTCTATTATCTCTCGGAAATAACTTTCCATCAAATTTCGGTGTAACGACTTTTGAGTCCAGGAAATATATGTAACAGTCGCAAATTTTCATCCGATATTTATATTTGAAACTGGGTTAGAAATGTAATTTGACGATTCTGATAAAATGTTATTTAGTTGAATGTATTGTCTGAATCTTTTGAAATATACAAATGAATAATATTGCAATCATTTTTGCAAAATATGATTAATAAAATACAATGATATTAGAGTAATGTAAAGCGGTTATTTAATAAGTAATAATTATATAATTTTGTTTAAAATTTAATTAAAATAATAATTTTAAAATATAATTAGAAATTATACAATTGTTTAAATCATTGAATCTTCGTATTTACTAACAACTGTATGTTAGTAATTTAAAATAAATTAATTTTAATATAATAATAATAATATTGCTTATGAAATATATAGTTTAATTACATGAAACATTTATGTTTTTTGTTTAATTTTTATAAAGTTATTAAGTTTAACTATAAATATGTATTTTGTTGATACTACTTATATAAGGTTAACACAAATTGTATTTCCCATTGTCCTTACATTTGTATTTCCTCGTGCATGAACTACAACTCTTATTAATTAATGTAACGGAAAATATAATAATAATAATAATAATAATAATAATAATAATAATAATAATATATAATAATAATAATAATAATAATAATAATAATATATATATATATATATATATATATATATATATATAATATTCTAATACAATTACAAATAATTCTTTTAAATTTCATAATGATTATTAAAAAATAATTCTCTTTATGCACATGTATACAAAATTTTGTCCTATACCACCAAGTTAAAATCTAGAAAAAGCGAAATGGCAAAGCAAGCTGTTCAACAATTATTACCAAAAGTTGGTAGTCACTAATTTATGTCAATGTGTAACTGCATACCAATTTGTAAGAAATTCTGTTCAGTAGTACCTGAGATATAGTCGCCACAAAATTTTCTCTCACAGAGAGACAGACAGACATTTTTTAAAAATGGCCAAATCGTGTTCTACAGCTCTCAAAACGTGTAAACCCATCAAAATCCTGAAGTCGAAAATTTTTACGAATCCAATACTTTCTTCTACTAGATATAAAAGAAAGTAAAAATGTATAATTTTAATAATAATTCAGGAAATACAAAACTATATGTGTGGGAAAATCGTCTCCTACCCTGGGGATAAGTACATCCTCTCTCCCGAGGAATGTAAATTTTTACAATGAGTATTTTTCAAAACAGTGAGCTAATATTTTTTAAAATGAACTGTTGAACTATAGATCTATTATAACTTAAAGAAAAGGTATCCATAATAAAAAATAAAAAAAAATCCCCAGATGTCAACAAGAAATTTACTTTCTTTCGACTTTTAAAATTATATTTTCCCATAGATGAAATTGTCTTTATTCACCATGAAAAATATTTTAATTAAATAATAAATTTAGTAAATCATTGCGTAGTTTTTGTTTAATAAAATATAAAAGAAAGTTTTGTGCTGATCACAATAGGTTAATTTGTCTAATTACTTTCTCTTACCCATAAGGTAGAGAAAGTATTGTTTTGGGGTCAAATTTTCGAACGCGAGATTTTGTTATATTTACACGTTTTCAGGTCCCCTGAATACGAAAATCATGTTTTTAGCAAATGGTCTCTGTGTATGTCTGTTTGTCTGCGTGTGTGTGTCTGTCTGTTATCAGTATATCTCAAAAAAAAATTATGGCAGAAAGTTCAAACTTGGTATTCTAAATGGCTACAGTCAGCTTTTCGTTAAGATCAAGCAAATGGTTCGTGTACAGGGACAATCAAGAAAATTCTAATGCATTACGTCTATGGGGGAAATTGCAGGTAAATAGAGTTTAACGTCTATAGACTGCACTAAACTAAATGAAACGAATATATATTTTTTGTAATAGAGATAGTTAACTGGGAATTTAAATTGTGTATATAGGATCCTCACTTCCCTCCCTGGGGGGGGGGTAGTCCCCCCTCGAGGGGAGTAAATTTTCATGATTGGTATCTTTCAAAAGAGCTCGCCAATACTTTTAAAACGAATGGTTGAACCATCGATCTGCGATAATTTAATACAAAGTTACCGATTTTTTTTTTTTTTTTTTTTTTTTTTTTTTTACTTTTAACGAAAAAAAACACTTTGAAAAAAAAAATCGTGTATATATATATATATTTTTTTTTTTTAAATATTGAGAATAAAATGGAATTTTTTTTTTTATATTTGGTGTTATACTACTTCTGTAATATGAAAATCGTCTGCATTATCATAAGAGATAATTTTTTTAAATAATAATTTTAATAAATTATTTTTTAAAAACAGACTTATTTTTAAATAACCGAATTAAATTCTATATAAATGTAGGTGTATGAATAAAACTGGGAGTTGAGAGGGGCGGTAGCCCCCCTCACACAGAACTAATTATCATATAAAACTCTTCAGAAGCCGATTATGAATTGTTTAACACAGGTTTACATAACGGTACTCGTTATCTTACCTTTTAATCTGCAACCTCTATTTATAATGTTAAATTACAGGGTAAGAGAAAGTCGTGTGAGTGACACACCAGATTATTTTTTTATTGATGATTGTCAATCACCCACATAATCAAGCAAATAGATTCGGAATTATCTTCTTTTTAAAACAAAATTTATTTTTCAAAATATCTCTAGATCAAAAAAGTAATAATAAATAAATAAATAAATAAATAAATAAATAATTAAAATAAATTAAAGAAAACTCAATTAATAAAAAGTATCTTATTTCAGAAATTAATTTAAAAAAAAAATCTGCGTAGACCTTCATAATTTATTCAAAAACTAATATGTGGCTCCTTTCACAGTATTCCATGGTGATTTTATATAATTTGATTGCAAAGTAAAATAAAACCTAAATAAAGAAATTAAAAAGTTATATTTCAATTTTATTTTAATATGTATAGTTTAAAAAACCTTTTTACGTTACTACTTTCTTGTCCAATTAAATGAACAAGAAAAAAAATTGCTTCATTAATTGAAATTAACAATGCATTATATTAGTCTAAAAATAATAAACTTACTTTAAAAAATGTATTAATTTATCTTTCTTTTAAATATTCATGGAATTCAGGTTAATGATTTTATGATTTGAATAATAATTCAAAACCTTCTAGGGTTTCTTTTGTTTTTAAAACTAAATACAAAAATTATATAATAACATTCATGTATTTCTGAATAAAATTTCAGAAAATTTTCTTGTTAAATTTATTTTTAAAAAATAAACCTCTTTTAACAACTTTTCCAAATAAAACTTCTCATTTTTATATTTATAATTTAATTTTCTTTACTAACATATGCGGTTTAAAATTAAATTAAATTTTTCTTTTAAGATTTTTTTTTTTTTTTTTTTTTTTTTTTTTATAAATAAAATAAGATTGGATGAAAAATGAAAAATGAAAAAGAAAAAGAAGAAGGAGAAAAGAATTACACCTCTAAATAATTTATTATAATTCATGCAATTTATCTTCGATGAGTAATTAATAGGTTAGCATAATAGCATGATACTGACCATCTCTAAACTGCATTACATTGCAATGCATTTTGCTTCGAATTTAACGAAAAAAACTAGAATGAAATGCATATAGATTTTATCTAAAATGTGTGTAGAAAAAAAAATGAGCTTGTTAAATCTTTAAATTTATATTATGTGTTAATATCTCATTTCTTTATTACCAAAATGGAAAAGACACTAACGAATTAAGTCATTTACAGACAAAAGGCAGAAATATAGGCTTGACTATTAAAAATGTATTTTGTAGGCAGGAAAGCTCTATAGTATTTGAAATAAAACATTTGAATCAATTTTAATAACGTTTATTTACATCTTAATCAATATCCAGTATTTGCAACCGCACTTTGCCATCTTTCAGGATGCTTGTCGATCCCAATAGCGTAGGTCTACCCATCTGCGCAGCACTTGTGCGACGTAAAACAAAACCATCCATCCCATTAGGGTAGGAGTTCTTATCCTTGGACACAAAATACTCAGCAACTTCTATGGAGACAGCTTCGAAAACAATAAATTCTCCCTGTCAGATAAACCTGAAACATTGGAAGAGATAAAAATCAGATGGAGTTATGTTAGGTGAATATGGTGGGTGACTAAGAACTTCCTGCTAAGCTCATCCAATTTTTGTTGCGTCAACAGTATAGTATGTGGTTTTGCATTATCTTAATAGAACATAATTCCTCTTATGTTGGCTAATATTTCCAGGTTATCCTTAATTCAATTTTTCCAATTTAGTTACATTAGGAGTTTATATTGATAGTTTGCCCCTGTTTAAGTAGCCCGCAGTATACTGTACTGAACCTCTTCTATCCAATTTAAAAACAGCGCATCATCTATTAAAGGAAATCTATTTTTGCAATAATAATGGCGGGTGTTACAGGTTTGCAGTAAACTTTTTTTTTATCTTTATATTCTCGTAAAGGTTTCACATTTCCTCACATCTAATAATCTCGTCCAAAAACGACCTAACCATTTGCCTAAGCAGAAATAAAAAAAAAATCTGACACAATCCTATAAATTTATTTCAATCGAAATTTGTGGAATCTAAATATATATCTTCAAGACAAATCCGAGATGTCTGATGTGTTCCCCAACATTAAAATGGTGGATACTGAGTTCCTTTGAAATTCTTCTTGTGATTAGAAGTGGGTTACTATCCAACGTGGACCGCAAAGTGTCACTGTCGACTTTGGATATCCGCCCACATATATGATCTTCTTTGAAACTGAAATCTCCGGAATGAAATTTGGCTTATCACATAAATTTTTACAAGAAACCGATGCGTTATTTCTTTCTCGGACCGATACCAAATCAACTTATTAAATGCACTTTATTCACTGCTTACTTATTTATTATGTATTTCGCAACTAACTGATAAAGAATATTGAAAATGAGTCTCTTACATCCCAGGAGAGGTACACCAAATAATAAGACCACTCATGATGCATTCTATCTGATTATCTTAACCTGTCAGGGAAAATTATTTCCAGATAGTAAAATACAACCGTCAACCCAATATATATTTACTAAAACTTATTTTTATTTAATTAAAATATGCTCAAAAAACTAATGTCAACATTTTGGTGCTGATTTAATAAAACAGGTACAATCATTAATATTATTTTTATGAAAATTCAGATTATTTTACACTAAAATCACACATTGTGTCTATTGCTGTTATATGTAGTGAACAAAATAACTTACAAAAACGGAAAACTTTCTCAGAAGTATAAGAAAAAAATTAACAAAACAAAATCCTTATCACCCAACTATCTAAATAATATTCCGTAAAATTAATAATACACGTCATTTTTTCCACTTCGCTTTATATTTAAAGTAATTGCCTACAAATTTAACTAGGAATAAAAAAGAAGAAAAATACTCTAAAAAAATTCTGGTGTGGAAAAAAATGGCGGGTACTTACATAGTTTTATGGAGTACTTATTAGATTGTTGGCAAGTATCGAAATGTAAGGTATGGAGAAGAAAAAAAAAATCACCCTTTGTGGGGCAGTTATCAAATATCACGAAATTTTCATTATCTACTGCAACAGGACATTTTTAACGGGAAATTTTTAACAAAATTTATTTGAATAATACAGAAGTAAATCTTCATTTATTTCTGTTCTTTTAGACTTGCTCATAAATCCTGGTGACAGTTTATTGTTCATTTAAAACTAGCGAAATTAGTTTGTCCTTGAAAGGGTTAAACCTCATATATATATTATATAACCAAGAGAAAACAGCGTGTTAAAAAATATATATTTAAAATTATAAGTATCAAAATATATTATACGGCAGTTTAAACATTATAGACATTATTTTCCCATCATAAATGATTCAGAAATATCGGGTTCTCAATTTTTCTTAAATTTGCCAAAATATAGTAATTGGTTAAATACAAATTTCAACACACAAATTTGATTGCCATAAAAATCTTAAAATAAATAGTATACAATTCAACTACAGAATTTTAAGGGCGATATCGTATAGTAATTTTAATTGCAATTTATTTTCCAAATATAGCAATCAGATTCGTTATAGTGTTTTAAATTTAGGCTTTATTACTTATTCTACAAAATATTATTAAAATTTATTCTCTATTTGACTCTAGGCTTTTATTATTTGCACACACCAATGCATGTTATTTAAATTGGATGTGTTTTTTGTTTGTAATTATTTATTATTAAATATGATTATTCATGTAAACTGTTATTTTACATTCAAAATGTTAACATTTGCCTATTTGACGCAAACTGCTGTTATTTTCCGAATACAAGAATTTGAGGAAACTGAAATAATGTTATTAAAATCAATTTTGTTATTTTTATATATTTTTTATAATGATATAAGTTTGTAGACACTAATATATTTTATATATTCCAAGTTTGTTAGTAGGATTACTTAAGAAGAAAAAAAAAAGAATAACTACATTTCCCCCCCTAATATATTGTTTAAAATATTACTAATATAAATTTTACATTTCATAATTTCATAATTTCTATATGGAATTTTTATTACTATAATAACATATTACAACTTAGCAGTAACACTTATCATGTAATTTCTGAAACTAAATTCTATATCTACAAATGTAAATACAAGACAAGTTCATATAACTACAAAGATTACAAAATCTTTACCATAAGTTACAGGGAAATAGTCCGAAATATATCCCGAATTTCCCTTTCAAATAGAAATTTCACAAAACATTTTCTCTAAAGCCCACTTCGATTCGCATGGTAAAACTTATTAGTAGATATTTTCTTATAGTAAGCGTTATACTGAATTTAGTATACTAGGTAATTTTGAAAGGAGAGAACTGAACTTCCCAGCTAGAAAATATCATTATTTTGATACGTCTAACATCATTACTGTCTAAGATGATGATTCGGCGAACTTTATTTCAATAATAAGTCTTTTAAATGTTTTTGAGAAATAACTTTACTTTAAATTCCTTGTAATTAAAATTTGTATTTTCTGTACTGCTATTAATAAGCCTTCCTATAGAAGTCTAAGTAAGATAATAATAATAATAATAATAATAATAATAATAATAATAATAAACTTTTTGTGCTCATTTTGTTATTTTTTAGTATGTATAGTATGAAGTATAGCAAAAGGCAATAGCATAAAATATGAACATATAAGAACATAGTAGCAGTATTAATATCAATATTTAATATGGGAACATACTTGTAAAATTTCTGATTAATATTCCTTGAGATTGTTAATACTCACTTTTTTCACCACACCAGTTTTTTTTTTCTTAATTAATTGTAATCACAGATACAGAAAAATACTCTAAAAATAAAATAGTTTAGAAAAAGGGGTGGTTACATAGGACTAACAGTTTCACGGAATACTAATTAAAATGTTGACAGGTATGATTATTATTTTATTTGCAATCTGTATTTGTTCTCAAATTAATAGATCTTCATATGTAAATTAAGTAAATTGTACAATAGAGAAACTATCTTAAGAAAAAATAAATATTTATATACATTGAGCAGAGCTACCACAAGCAGAGGTCTCTCCGCCCATATTTCAGGACATTCTCAGGGATAAGAACTTTCCTTCTTTATTGCTACCACTGTTTGTATACAATAACCCCAATCCTATGTGATCACAACACATTCCTATGAAAATAACACAATATTTCTGCGTAAAGATAATGGTGACAAAATAGGCAAAAATTTCTCATCTCTGAGAATGTCCCGAAAAAAGGGCAGACAGTACGCCCCATGTCACAGGCGTTTTATTATTATTATTATTATTATTATTATTATTTATATACCACTATTCCGTATGAATAAAAATTGTAAGATATTTACACAGGTGAAACTGCACTCGGCCTATATAAATATATTATAAATTGTATGTTATGCATAAAAGTGGTACGATAATAATATTAAAAATAAGTCACAATATTAAAAATAAGTCCTGATTGGGAAAATGTAATTGTTTAATTTTGTGTTGTTAAATATAATATAAATGAATTGAAAAATTAAGAAAAAAGGAATGATAAATAAATACAGCTGAGAAAGAAATATTTTATCGTTTTTATCTTAAAACTAATATGATTGCAAATCTATTTGCATCATTACATCTGGAAATTATCTTCTTAAAAAATATGAAAGTAAGAAATTAAAAAAGATAAATAAAACCAAATTGTGAAGACAACATCATAAATTTATCTTTTTCTATGATGATCAGTCGGTTAATATAATTGCTATATATGCACAAAAAGATTAATTTATGATAAAGCTGTATTATATTGTTGTAAAATACACATTTTTATTTTATATATACATATATTAATTTTTATTTTTATTTTATTTATTTATTTAATTAATTTTATTTTTAGATAATTTTTTCTTATTTCAGATATAAAACTGAATTTAAATAACAAAAAGTTAACGGTAGGAAGAACTGTATATATATTTAAAAATACTGTATTGAAATTTAATGTTATTTAAACATTGTTGTACAAAGAATAGAAAAGATATTGTAAACAAAAATTATGATTTATTCATGATATGTTTGAGATACTTAAATAAGAATTTCAAATAAAGAGAACTGAACAACAAAAAATAAAGAAAGAAAGAAAGAAAGAAAGAAAAATATATAAAAGAGAAAATAGCACAAAGGCAAGTATAATTTCAAGGAATATCGTATGATTTTTCATATCAAACAATCTGAGATTATTTAATGCATTTTATTTTTAAAAAGTCCTTTTCTTTCTTCCTTTTTTTCTAAAGCATTGCTATAATTACTTTGAATATACTCAATTCAGTGAAAAGAAATATATGCATTTAGTTAAACAAATATCACCTTAACACTTCCTTTATTTAAAAGGTTTTCAGATATCTGCATGCTTAAAAACATGACTTAAAGACATATCTTAAAGTCAAGATAACAAGTCCTTTTTACGTCATTTTATTTATTTATTCATCAATTTTCATTATTTACTTAAAAAAAAAAAAAAAAAAAGTCGTCCGCTTTCTTTTTATTTATTTTTACTATTAAGATAGGCATGCTTTCACTCTTACAATAATTAGGGGATTACGTAATTCGGTTTTACGTTTACTTTTGAAAATTTATTCAACATTGTAATTAAAGAATTAAAACATCTGTTTGGAATTTTTGTATCAAAGGTAAGGATTCTTTTTTGTTTTTAAATCATAACATATTATATACGTTCCTTTATAATCGCATTTCATTTGAAAAGAAATTGAGGGTGTGTTAAAAAGTGTCATGTGTTTTTTAAACTGTCATATATTTTGTACTCCATACTCGAAATAACTTTAACAGTTTATTATTATTTTTAATGTAATAATTTTTAAAACATAATTACACAAATTATACTAGAAATACTTTTCTATTTCTTTAGAATAAGAATTGCCTTAATCATTCTTTTAATACTTTTCTAATGTAAAATATACACTTAAGTCATGAAAATTGCAATTATTGTAGAAAATGTACGGCATTTTTTCCTTGATTAAATCAGAGCTGCCAACCTAATCCGGCAAGTTGTTAGTACCGCCCCTTTTTCTACACCACTTAATTTTTAGAGTAAATCTCTTCAAATATATTTACGATGAATTAAGAAAACAAACACTCTAAAAATAAATTGGTGTAGAAAAAGGGGCGGTACAAACAATTTGCCGGATTAGGTTGGCAGCTCTCTTAAATGATTTGATTATCTAAAATAAGCAGATGGAGGATATTAAATTGATTTAATATGTGATAGATCTAAATTGGAACTGCTATAAGTTCATGAATTGTTTAATTAAAGAAAAAAACATTATATTTTAAACATACATTTTGAGGAATATTTGATTGCTATAAATTTAACTGCATTTTTTTTTTTTTTTTTTTTTTTTTTTTTCTGAACAAAGAAAAACACATCTTTTTATGTTTCATTCTGTTTTTATTTATTTATTTATTTATTTATTTAGAGTGCGCTTACGAAAAGAAATTTTAAACGATGTTTGATAATTTTGTTAACATCTTCTGACATTCAGCGATATCATGTGATATTCAAGATAAATATTGAACGGAAACATGTACATCTGAAGCATGCAAGTCCTCAAAAATACGATAAAATCCCTTTGTTGACAATATCGGTATTTCATCAAAAAGTTAAAAAATGGTCTAATGAGTGAATCAACACGTTTTAATAAAAGAGTCTGCATATATTTCTACACAATTGTTCTTCAAGTTATAGATTTAGAATAAATAAACATATAGAACTTAAAGATTTTTTTCTTATCTTCCATCTCGAAATGTTTACCGAAAAAATAAACTTCATGATTTTGAATTTCTAATAAATTTATGCTCCTTTATGAATATTGGAAATTTTACTAGAATTATTGAACTTGTAAGCCCTAAAAATACATCTGAAATAAAAATAGTATCGTTTTATTTTGCTTTTATTTGTATTTTTCATTCAATGAAACGTTGCACATTTTAAAATTTCTTAGATTGTTTCATAACAAGCGAAATTAGTTCAAGTATGCATGATTAATTGCGACAGTATGAAAACAATCTTCAGTTTTTAATAGTCTTTAATTACTTTTTATTGCAAAGATAACTAGTATTGTACCGCTACGGTCAACAATTCTAACTTCGATCTAAATACAATTAGATTTTAAAAATATTATATTATCGTAGCATTATAAAAAAAAAAAAAATCTTAGTAACATTTTCATTTATTAATTTAGCATTTTAAGAGAACTATAGGATTAAATATCTAAAATAAAACAATTGAAATTTCGTTCTCAAATTTATTTAACTCTATCAACATATATTTGAATAGCGATAATTAATATAAATTTCCATTGTTAATAATTATTTCTAATATTTGTTTAAATGCTATAAAACTTCTCGTAATTAAAGCTTTTATTGTTTTGATCGTTAATATAATGAAAACCTTTCTACTTTCAATAAAGGAAATAGCTGTCCAAATATAATTTGATTTTTCAAAGTTAAAAATTGCATACAATTTTAAGAATTTGTGTTTGACTCCATTTGATATTCCCTCATTGTGCACAATTAATTAAAAAATCATTAATGAAATTAATTTAAAGTTTAGAACTCCAACAATTTTACTACCAACGAACAAGTACTTAAAACCACATATATTGAATTTTACATTAGCAAAGCTGATAAACTATTAGAAATATATTCCTTAAATTAATGTACATAAAATTGGCTTTATTTTTTCTTATTATTTGCTTTATAATCGTTAAGTATTAACTTTCATTTAGTAGCTATTGAGTATAATTTGAATATTTTGAGAGCATTTGAGGAATATCTTGACATTGCGGCAAAGGTTCAATAGGGACAAAATTAAAAGAAATATTTCATTCGGAAAAGCAAATAAGATAATATTAAAACTAATAAAATGAGATTAAAATAAACAATTATTTATGAGGTAAAATGAACAATTTACACACTGATGCTAAAATCAAACTATCAATGTAATGTATTTCCAAATGTATTTCCAATATAATGTATTTCCATCAAACTATCAGTGTAAACCTTTCTTAGCAAAAATAGACGTTTCATATCTTTTAACATTTGAAAAGATTAAAAATGTTGATTTTGAACAATTTTGAATCAGTTACTCCCATAAATGTGTCACAGAGTAAAATAATATTGTAGATTTCAATAATATTACAATTTATTATAACAAATTATTCAAGTTTATTTTGTGATAATAAACAAAACACAAAGCCCCTTTAATTCATTTACATGTTGAAATCGTTTATCGCGCCACCTAACACATACGTAGGAATTAGCGTTCATGTCTCGAAAAAAGTAAGCAATACGGGAAAGAAATAACTTAAAGAGCTGTAGTGCCTATTCTATTTAGTGTGATTTAAAAGAAAAAAAGAAAAAGAAAAAGAAAGAAAAAACAACAATAACAACAACAACAACAAAAAAAAAAATGTTGCACACAATAATTCTAAAATTTGAATGTATAAAATGTGCGACTGTCTGCAGATATTTTACAAAATCCATAAACTTGAAAAACAAAGACGAAAGGATGGAAGACGATAGGTATTTAAATTACGGTCTTCTAAGCGTAAATGACCAACATACTATTAAAATATGATGCCAGCTTGTTTTTTGTCGAAAAGAGGACATTTTAACTTTTCGTTCACGTTTTTCAACTTCAAGAGTTTGGGAAATTTCGACCGAGCAATTTCGCTTTTTACGCAGTTAAATATGTAAAAATTACTGTAAGCATGGTATATTTAAGTACTAATTAGAATAGTTATACATCTTCATTTTTTTTTTCATATCATTTACGACTTTCAGTTCGACATACTAACTCCGCTATTTTCTGGCACGTGACACTGTGACCAATTTCAATTTGTAGCCCATAGTCATATCACCTTTTCATAAAGACCGGACAGTGTCGATTTCAGACGTTTTATCAAATATCTAGAAAAAAAATTTCACGATTCATCCTAAAAATTGGACATGTAAAGAGCATGTTATATCTTATATCTGTACTGATAAGTATAAAGGATTTAAGTCCATATTCTTGATTTTTCAGGAGACGAAAAATAAAATTATACTAATTAAAATCTAATCAGAAGAATCGATTAGGAAAAAAGGATTTCGTTGATTTATACCCTTTATACCATTCAATGATTGTCAACCTTCATTTAATAACGGGAAAAAATTGAATTAAATATTTTATACCATACATGAATGCTAAATTTCTTACTTGAATCTTTTTCTACTAATGGATTTTCTCAGAAACAAAATGACATAAACTTAAATCCTTTATACCAATCAATAGCGAATTTTTTTTTCTGAATCTGACAGTGTACTTAACTCAAAATCGACATATTTGGACTTAAATCCTTTATACATATCAGTACAGATGTATTTCATCAAACGTTATACCCCGAAAGCAAAAAGCGAAAAAGTAAAAAATTAAAGAAAAAATGTTTGGAATCACCCTGTAATCAATTAATTTCATTTCCTCTAATAAAACAGGGAATGGCATAAAAAGGTTTTTATCAAATATTTATTTTAATTCAATCACCGTCTGCAACCGAAAGTGTCCGGTAATTTATAGAAAGTTGGTGTATTTTAATGCAAATACCAAGACAATAATTATGGCAATGGTTATGGCTCTTTTAAAAATTAATTTGGGTGGGATTGCAGCAAACATTTAGCAAACACTTTTTATTCATGGTGTAGTGGGATTGTCTAACCGCAGGATAGGAATAACTGCATCGCTTTAACTAATATACAGGGTGGCTACTGAATACTGTAACAATAAAATTAACAGTTCATTTTAATCCTTTGGTAAAACAATTTCTCTCTCTCCTTCTGTTATTGGCAACTTTCTGTAAGTTCGCAAATTAGGCCAGATGTAATTAGGCTTATGTGATAGCTTCAGAGCCCTTGAGCTCACTATTCCCATCTTCGGATCTTTGAATACTGTTGGATGGAAGCACTTGTGACAAAAGCCACGCATCTTCCTTTGCCTAACGTTGGAACTAACGAGGCGCGAATCCTAAAGAATCACAATCACTGCAACGGAGAGAGCGGGGGGGGGGGGGGGTAACAGAGAAGGAACACCAAAACATAAATACGTAAACCTGGAATTCATAAAATAGGAAACACACACAAAAAAAGATAAGGAATGTTAAGGATAGCATTACAAAATATAATAGAAAGTTTAAGGACAGTAAAAGTATTTTTGGATTTTCTAGGAGCAATTTTTTTAATTTTTATTGTATTTTTTTTTTTTTTTTTTTTTTTTTTTTTTAAATAGAGAATGACAAACTTAACATAAATAAAACCACAGGACAACAGAGGGTATAATCTCCGAGGAGAAGTCAGTGCCCGAAGGCGATAGACAAGAGAAAAATACGCAACGTTGAGTAAAACAGCAAAAAGGTTAAAGGTGGGAGTTCAGAACGAGGCCCGCTTTGGGTCTGCGTCTGTTCACAGGATCGTTATGGTCATACGCTGCTAGTGTGTTTAAAGCTGGGTTATCTAAAGATTCTAGAGCCAAATGAAATTGTACATTTAAGTACCGAATGAATTTGTTGAGAGTTGGAGTGGAAATCTCCGTATAAATGTGAAAATTTCGAACATACCACGGCATATCAATTATTTGCCGAATTATTGCGTTTTGTGCCCTAATGAGTAACTTGATATGGGATTTTGCAGCATATGACCATACCATACATTCATAAGTTTTATTCCCATTCTTCTGTATCTATTTATCATCTATTTTCCCTCCATTTTCTTACTGGTGTTTGTTTATTTATTTTATTTTTTTTCCACTTGTGAGTGTGTGAATTATTTTCTTGCCTTTCTATGCTGTTTTCTATGGATTTGTGTCTCCCCCTTCCCGATTTTTTCATTCTAGAGTGCTCTTAAAATGATTCGTGCCGCAATCGGACTATGACGTAAGAGATTATCTTTAATAATAGTTAGACATGGTGGACGATTCTAATCAAACTATTTCAAGAGAAATTTTATAGGACAGTGTTTATCGCGTTGGCGTATTAATCAGATTAAATTTTATATTTGTACAATAAATTTATTCGATAGTTGTAACAGTATTTTGTAACCACCCTATAGCGTTTAAATATTTAAAAATGTAAATTTTAATATTGACATTTTTCATAGAGAATTTTTATTTCTGTAAAAATAAATAAATCGAATAAGCAGTAATAGATGTTGTGCAGTCTATTTAACTGCATTTTAAAACTAGGAATTTAAATGCAGGACAAATTCTTTACTACAAAGATCACAAAATCTTTGCAACACATTGCAGAGAAAATTTCCGAAATAAATCCCGAATTTCTCTTTCAAATGAAAGTATAACAAAAGATTTTCTGTGTAAAGTCCACTTTCATTCGAATGTAAAACTAATTTGTAGATATTTCTTTAGAATTCAATGTTACACGTTTTGATTCTAGGTATTATTGAAATGGTTATGATTTTCCTGGTAACAATTATTATTTTGATAAGATTGACATGTTTATTATCTTAGAAATTACATCCCGAGAAATTTCATCTCAAAAATAAATGTTTTCATTCTTCCTGAGAAAATAATTTTGTTTGCTTTTTTCCTCATGAAATCTATATTTTTACCATTACTAATAACATGCGCCAATATGGAAGATTAGGTAGAATAAAGCAATACATATATTCAAATTGATTATCCGTAGTTTGCTATTTTCTAGTATAAAAAATATGATGTTCCAGAAAATGCAAAGGATTGAAAAGAAAATAGGTATTGTAATATTTTTTACTTTGTCTGTAATATTTATTTTTTGAAAATGTTGTAGTTCGTCTATGGAATTAAATTTGACGTGTATTAGAAAAATGTTTAGAAGACGTAATATACTTACGTGTGTATAACGGGGAAGTGTTATTTTTTAACAGCAAGTTGGTATATATATAATGTAAATTAACCGAAAAGTTTAAAAAGAAGGAAATTATAAACACATATACAAAATAAATTAACATTTCATCTTTTATATTTAATGATTATCATGAACTCTCTTATTCTTTATCAAGTAATTTATTCAGCATATACTGAATTAGTTTTTATCATAAAGCTATATTTTTATTGTACTTCAATTGTTTTGCTTCTTTATCATTTTCTTTGTTACAAATGCAGTAACTAAATTAAAATTTACAAGAGATTAAAAATATAAATTTAATAATAACAATAGAATTTCACTGAGTATTTAGCATATATTTTGTAACACAAATACTATATATATATATATATATATATATATATATATATCTGAATGCTTAAATAAATTCAAACATTATTTTATAAAATAAATAACATTGCAATCAAAATTAAAGACCTATGACGGGATTGATATTAAATTTCAAAGAAAAAAAGAATAAATAGAAATCAGCGCAAATACAAAGGAGATATCGTCTGATTTTGCTTATCATACACATAATATATATATATATATATATATATATATATACAAGATTTATTTTTAATACTGAATTAAGTAAAACATTTTCATGCATTTAGTTAAAAAGAATATTACCTTTTTTTTTTTTTTTTTTTTTTTCATACTTAAGACACAAAGACAGATGTACAGTCGGGGAAAAAAAATCGCAGCACTCGCTGTAATTTCATTATCATTTGACGAAGAAAATTTTAATAGACACCATTCAACAGGAAATTAAATGCACTTTTTGAACATGCTGTCGAATTTTGAATTAGGGGTTATCTACATACTAAAATGAGCGCCAACTTTGATTTTTTTTTTTTTAATATTGACTTACATTCGAATTCCTGAGAGTCTGGGAGGGCGGAAAAGCATACTGTTTGTATAATTTATCTTTAGGGGGGGGGTTAACACGAATACTATAAGGGGTTTAACACGAATACTCAAACTCAAATTTACTTTTCTTTTCTGTATCGTTTTGTTTTGAAGAATAATGAAGGCGGGGCTTGTCTTCTCTAGAAAACAGGAATTCTTGATGATAACACTACTGTCTAAAAATCATAATTTCTGTTTAATTTCTTTGAGTTTGACGTTGCGGTTATATAATTTGACCCGTAAATAAAAAATAAACATATTTTGTTTAATTTTCTTTGTTATTTTTTAAGATTTGATTCATTATCTCATGTAAAACTTTATAAGAGACGGCCCCCAAAAACCACTCCAAAAGAAATATTTATTTATATCTCGAAAACTAATTACTAGAATGAGCTGCAAATTTACACACCCATATTTTTCAGCATTAAGATTCATTTTATGTAAAAAAAATATATATATATAGGTCATAATTCATAACTTTTATGAATATGAATTTATTAATATTTATCAAAATTAAAAATATTTTTCAGAATCAAAAGAATGATGAATTATGTTTGGGTTTCTTCTCTGTATCTAGTATATATATATATATATATATATATATATATATCGATCAAGTTATTTTTTGTGAAGATATTAATAAAAGTTTGAAATATGAATTTAACATTAGCACCTTCAAACTTTGAACGCTTATAACTCTGTAAAAACATAAGTAAAATATACAACCAATATAATTTTTCGCTTTGTTGCGATCCCAGAAATTCAAATATAAAATAAAAACGGAGCACTTTCATTGAAAAAATCAAAAATGGAGCGCGTTTTAATATGTAGACGACCCCAATTCAAAATTTCCATTCATTTTCTAAAACTACTCACAATTCCCCGTCGAAAAATACCTATTACATTTTTCTGCATCTGTTAGCAACGAAGTTATGTCGAGTGCTGCGTTTTTTCATTTACACGACTGTACATATATATTAATACACTGTCCAGCAACAACAACTTTGCAATACACTGTCCAGCAAACCGAAAAAGAAAATATAATCTGGTGTGTCCCTCACACGAGCTTCTCTTACCATAATATTTGATACTATAAATACAGGTTTGAGATTAAGAGGTAAGATGGCGTATACTGTTATGGAGACCTGTGTCAAAACAATTCAAATTAGGCATCGGAAGAGTTTTATATTATAATTAGTTCTATAAGAGGGAGGCTTCCGCCCCCCTCCCTCAACCCCCTGTTTTATTACTGCACCTACAATTGTATAGGATTTAAATCTGTTATTAAAATTAAATGTTCACTTAAAATTACTCAGACAACTTCCACAAGCGACATTCTTTGAAACTTATTAGTCTTGATCAAACTTTTCCAGCAACAAACTTATATTAATTTGAAAATAGAACTTTTGGATCTCCTGAAATTATTCGTTTTTAAGTTACTCTAAGACACACAGGCAAAGATCAAAAGTTAAAAAACTTGACTTCGATAATCAGGAAACTTCAAAACCTGTAAATATGCAAAAAACAAGCGATGAATATTTAACCTAAAAACATATATTATTTATCATACGTCAGTGAATGATATCTCTATTATATTCTGCATGAGACATGTTTTTACTCATATAGTATATGTATATATTCATTTCATTTGGTTTAGTGCAGTCTATAGATGTTAAACTCTACTTACCTGCAGTTTTCCCCATAGACGTAATGCATATGAGTTCTCTTGGGTGTGTCTGTACACTCAATCATCCCTGTACAATACACATTTAGCATACCAAGTTTGGACTTTCTGCTATTATTTGTTCTTGAGATATGCTGATAACAGATACACACAGACGCACAGACCAGCGTCTAAAAACATAATTTTCGGATTCAGGGGACCTCGAAACATGTAAATATAACAAGAACTCACTTTAAAAAGTTTGACCCTAAAACAATACTTTCTCCAAGAAATAATATGGAGAAAGAAATAAGTAAAAATTAACTCTCTCTCTCTCTCTCTCTCTCTATATATATATATATATATATATATATATATATTTCCCACAAGCATTAATTTTAGAAGGCTGCAATGCAATAAATGTTGCTAGGCAAAAAAAAAATAATAATAATAAATAATAATAAATAATAATAATAATAATAATAATAATAATAATAATAATTCACCTGAGTAAATCTATAAGAAAAGTTCAATAGATAAACGATGTTATGATTATTCCTTGATTCGAATTTATAAATTGATATTTATATTTAATCTCTAAATAGTATGTGTTTATATATATTGGTGATACCTCTTGTTTTAGAATGCCTTGAGTTTGTATGAACTCTCCAGACAACTCTTACTACGTTTGAGGGATGAAACACTATTTAGTTTGAAACAAGCAATCATGCTGCTTATTAAAACAACGTAAAATCTGTATTTTGATTATCGAATTGTATATCAAGATAAATCATGCGCGCCTCAAATTTAGTGCACCACTTGTGCTAATAATTTCATATTAGATTAATGATAAAAGTCGTGTGGCCATACGGCGCGTATGATTTTCAGAGAAACACCAAATAATTCATCAAAATATTATTCCTATAATACTATCTAAGCGGAATCTAACCATTTCTAAATGGAACATAAACTTTTATAAACGAAATATAACCTACAGTCGGCAGCAAAATTATTCGAGCGCTAGCAATAATTCCTATATAAAAAGAAGTACACTTAATATATTTAGCAGTATTAAGTGTACTTTTTTTACATAGGAATTATTGCTAGTGCTCGAATAATTTTGCTGCTGACTGTATCAAAACATGTAAGTAAATTTTCAATAAATGAAATTCCAATAAATGTTGTTACTTAATGCCTTGCTTTATATTTTCCCGCATGAAATGTTAGTTTGTCATCAAAATTCTCAATAAAAGTATTAAAAGTGTCTGCAAATTTCACTTTTTAACCATGAATTGTATTTTTCAGTAATGTTATTATTCACATCTTTTATTTTACAACTAATTATGTGGCAATTTAATATGGCAACATTCTGTTCTTTTATGGCTATAGAAGCGTGTAAAAATCTTCATTTTACAATAGATTCAGAAAATACTTTATCGAGATTTGTTGTACAATGTAATTTATTCTTAAGAAGAAAAATTTTTCTTATGATTAAGTTTATTAAAACATTACAGTAATGCTTAAAAATAGCTGACGTTAAACTCTGCTTTTACATTTGTCTTTTGGTGCAAACGGAAAAATTTATTTAAAGGATCAAAACAGCTTTAATGTTTTAAAACAGGATATTGTAAAAAATATAGTTTATATTTTAATTCAATAATACTTTTTTTTTCATTTAGGAAACGTGTGTTCTAAATTTGAAATTATTTTGTTTTTAATTGTTGCGCTTATATAATGCATGTTTTCTATTTTAAAAAAATCTATTGAAATTGCAGTAAACATTTTATTTATTTGTTAATTACAATGCATGTTCTATTTTTTTTTTTTAATCTTATTTTATTTGAAAATAAAATACATGTACAATGTAAAGCTTCAAATTTCTTTCACACTATACTTTCCTTATTTATTTTCTACATTTATTTTCTACATTTATTTATATATATATATATATATATATATATATATATATATTTTTTTTTTTTTTTTTTTTTTTTTTTTTAAGAAAAATATTTTTAAAAATTTTACAGTAATTTAAAAATCTATATCACTTTTTATTTTAATGTGAAGAAGGTTACTTATCATTTTAATAAAATAAAATTACGCCTCCTAAACTAGGTTTTTAACTCAGGATTTAAGTTTAAATTGTTTGCAATAAGAAAAAAATATATATTTACTAGCTGTGAATACCCGCTTCGCTGGGTCATTTTTAATAGCACAGTTATTTGTTATTAATAATCCATCAATACTTACTTGACAATTTGTTATATAAAAGACACATTTTTTTTTAATTGATTAATTTATTGATTTTTTTTTGTTTATACATAAATTATACATAAATATCTTATGACTAAGTATACATTAATATCTTAAATTATCTTAAATCAATTTATATACTAAACATTTCTACTGAAATACATTCTTATACACTACGTTTACTGTTTTGTGTTCTGGTGCATAAACAAATAAATTATCTTTCTGTCCCGCGCGTGAAAAAGCTACATAGAGTTGGCCATGTGAAAAACAGGATTCTTTTAAATTAACCCCACAAAATCGGAACGTCTGACCTTGGGCCTTATTGATAGTTATACTATAAGCTAATCTTAGTGGAAATTGTAATATTTTAAAACAAAATGGTAAGTCATTCGCAATTAATGGAATTCTTGGTATAAAAACCAAGTTTCCTTTTTCTTTGCCAGTTAGAATTTCTGCCTCAATGATGTTGTTCAAAATTTGTTTTACACATAATCTTGTACCATTGCATAATTTTGGCGCATTAAGATTTCGCATTAATATGACTGGTGATCCAACTTTTAGCTTCAATTCATGAGAAGGCATACCAGGTGGCTCTAATGAATTTAAGAACTCTATCGGAAAGTTCAAATTTTCATCTTGATTCATCATTGAATCTATTGATTTATAGATATTTTCCTCTCCCGGTATCATATCCTGTACTCTTTCATTTATTTGTTTTACTACACTATTTTTTGTAGCCAAAATTGCTCGTTCATACAACCATGTTTTATTCAAGTAATTTTGTTCTATTGATGGATAAATTTTTTCTATAAGTTGTTCTTCGGTATCTACTACATGACACAACTCTTCTGATAAAATTATTTTACCAGACTGTAGATCTAGTGGGTAGGTGCCATTTCCAATTTTCAGAAGATTGTCGGAAAACTCTTGTGCTTTTGGATCTCCAGTTATTAGTGCTCGCATATTTTCGGTTAGTGATAACTTTTCAACATTATTCCAAAAAATTGATCGTTTTAAACACGCATTTATTTCGTCAGCTGGTGTTGATTTTGGTATAACTGGTAATGTTTGTCGGAAATCTCCAGATAGTAGCAATAAAACTCCGCCCATTAGTTTTGTATTCTTCCGAAGATCTTGTAGTGTTCTATCCAGTGCTTCAAGTGATTTTCGATGAGCCATTGTGCACTCATCCCATATTATAATTTTGCACCGTATTAAAATTTGGCCACGTACAGAAGATTTTGTGACATTACAGACTGGGAATTCTTGATCAGCTACATTTAATGGCAAATTAAATGCAGAATGGGCTGTTTTTCCACCTTCCATTGATGTCGCGGCGATTCCAGAAGATGCCAATGCTAATGCGATTTCATTTTTTACTCGGATTGTAGCTAGGATTAAATTGATAAGGAAAGTTTTGCCTGTACCTCCTGGTGCATCTAAAAAGATAATCCCTCCTGTACTTGTGTCAATACGACTTATTATTGTGTTGTATACTATTCGTTGAGTTTGTGTTAATTTTGGTTTATTTTCATTGATATAACGTTGCAATTCTTCTACATTATAATTAAGTTCTTTTGTTAATTCTGAATTAAACACGCTTGATCCGCCTCTTTCAGGAGATTGCACCCCAAGAGCAACTAAATTTTGATTGCACATTGCGAAACATTGATCTTCTAAAATTATTAAAGCTTCATTATAAATATTACCGTTGAAACCAATATTCATATCTTGATTGTCTCTATGCACTCTTGCTAGAATATCATCACTCATACTATCACGATATTTCATCCATAGTCTATTCGGATTTGAAGGATTACATGTTGTTATAATTATAGCAAAGAGTTCACGTAATTGATTTGCTGTTGCTGTTTCTGCAGCCTCTTTCATTGCCTGTTCCCATTGATTGTCATTTTCTAATAAGCCACGACGCTGACAGGCTTCACGATATGTCTCGCAAATGTAACCATCTACCGTTCGATGATCTTCAAAGGAAGTTGGTCCACGTACTTCACGGAGTAGTAAACGTAAATAAAAGCACTCAGCATTTTTTGGGTGTACCGTATATACTCGACCGATAGCATTATCTTTAAATACACCCTCAAATCCTTCAACCGGAACTCCTCTCTTTCGTCGATTAAATACTCTTCGTGATGAGTACCACGTGTAATAACTGGGAATATCTCCATAAAAAAGAGTCTTAGCAAAGGGATCATTGAGACACAATTCGAAAAATGCCGTCAAGGTTGTATTAACAGGTTGGTTTGCAACTTTTTGTGCTGTTTGATTAGTAAAATATACTCGTTGTCCATTTTCAAGGTGAACTGCTAAGTGAAAAACAGCTGGATCTCTGTCATGAATCGAAAACCCTAATATACGCCAAACTGCTTCGTTACTATTTATATACCGTCCCATTTGATATCTTAAAATTTCATCGTTTCGATTTTCATCAGTAATTCCAAAAACAGCCATATCGCTTCCTTTGTTAATATATTTACACACATACTTAATTGACTTGACAGAACTGCAATATTCTACATTAATATGAGCATCAAACATTTTTGATAATAAAGGATTATAAGGGACAGCCCATCGATTATCAATTTCAATTTCTTCGCCTCGTACTCTGATTTTTGCTGTAAATCCTCCTTCACTCGGTGGTCGACGTCGATATTTCGGGTATGCATCATCTCCTGTTTGCGTCTCACTAAAAAATGATCTTGGATATCGTTTTGAACATTTATTATATTTCATACAGGGTGATTGCACATTAAGCGCTCCGCAAGGCCCATGTATCATGTCTTTCACGATTATTCTATACAGAACAGGATCTTCATCCGGATTTGGAAATTCTGCTTTGATAACGTCATCGATCTGATTTGAGTGAATTTTTTCTTTCAGCCAAATTAAATTGTGTGAGTGTGGCAATCCTATTTTTTGCCACTCAATGGAAAACATCCAACTGATAACATTTCCAAAAATAGAACTCTTCACAATAGTATTAATAAATTTTACTTGTTTCTGTTTAAACACGCGCGCAATTATATCATGTCTGTCATGTGGCTTTTGTCCATACTGTAATTCATCTTGAATTTCTTTCCATGAAGAATTACACGTAAACGTTATAAATAAATCAGGACGACCATATTTCCTTACATACGTCATTGCGTCTTGTGCATATTCAAGCATATGCCTAGGGCTACCAGTGAACGTAGAGGGCAAAATTACTAATCGTCCCAAATTTTCTATATCTCCATCATTGGCTACTGCATCCCGTAAATGAATATATTCATCCGATCGTAATTTATTTTGATTTTGGCGGATAAATAACAGTCTCTCTGCTTCAATTTTTGCTTGCATATCAACAATAAACTGTAAAAACAACTGCCGACAGTTGAGTATATGATTGTATTTATTTTCTCTCTCCATTATCCGATATGCATAAAATTCCTTAGAAGAAACTTTTTTGTTTGTTGGTCTATTTGTTTCTGGATTAATATGATGAATATTAAAATGGTAACCATCTTCACCGTGACAAAATATTAATGGATACTGCAAGGCGTCATACATGTGATGAGTTTCAGCGATACGTTCCAACTTATTACTTCTTCGTTGTACCACAATGTCTCTATAGCTACTTTCACTGTCCACCATGACTACAGCTATTTCATTTACTTGAGGTGCATTAAATCTTCTTTCGTGCTCACCAATTGGCCTTTTATCTGCTCGAATGATTATTTTATAACTATCTGAAACCATTTTTTCCATTGCTGTTTTAAATATCTTTATTAATTCATTATTTTTATGAAGAAAGCGCTGTAAATAAAGAATTATATCTCGATGTAATCCTGTAAAAGTTGAAAGCCTTTGGTCCAGTTCGTGTTCTTCATTTCCTACAAAATAAACTTGTAAAAATTTCGGAGTATCATTTGGGAAAGACAATAATGATCCAATTTTATGATATACTTGTCCCTGTATTTTAAACACTGGATTGAATCCTGGTTCTTCGATTACTGCAGTTGCTCCAAATGAAGTCATTTGAAAGCATGCATTGTAACGCCTAATATTTTTTAAAAATTCTTTAGAATTATGTGTTTCTCCTTTCATAAATTCTAGGAATTCCGGTGGCAGAGATTTCAAGTCTGGTAATTTAATTTTACCATTCGAACAGCATGTACTCAGTGTTTCTCCTTTGAATTTTTTAGCTTTACAAAATTTACAAACTACATTCATTTTACCGATTACTACACTTGGATGTTGATTATAATTTCTAGTGGGATTATAATAAAACGCTTCATATTCAAGACTATATCCTCCCCGACGTTTTTCACGAATAGCATTTACGGTTGTTCCTGACGCTTGAGCTTCCATTTGATCATTTAGTCGAAGGTTACGCATTTTTATTGTATTTTGTATTCTTCTAGCATCTGTCTGTTCATTTGTTTCTCTTTTTCTTCGTAATCTTTTTCTGATTTTATCTGTCTCTCTAGAATCATTAAACTGCTCTTCAGTCTGGTTATTTCGCCTGAGATAATAATTTTCCCGAAGTAATGATAGACGCTGTTCTCTTTCTTCCGTGGTTTCATTTCTTCGGGACATCTTTTGCCTCTTCGATACAATTCGAGAACGCGAAAATACGCTCTTACGTTTTGGCATCGTTAGTGATATTTTTCACACTGCACTAAAAAAGAACACTAAACTTAATAAGATTTAATTCTTCACTGTAAAAATTATTACTCACTGTTATTTACAATCACACTACTTATAAGTTTTCTTTTGTTACGCAATTCTTGTAAAAAATCGATTAAAGCACGGGCTTGACTTTTCGTCTTATATAGTCGCGAAAATTATCCCCACTAATTACTAAATTTTCTGGATTGTTCTACAAATTTCAACTTTTGAATTTTTTAGAAAATTTGAAAAGTATCGAGAATGATCCAGAATAATTTCGACCAATTAAAATATTGACATACATTTTAGAGATTTCCAGAAATTTCTAAAATATTTTTGATCATCTAAAACATTAGTATATACTTTGGAGCTTTTTCGATCATTTTAGAATATTCTAGATCATTCCAGAGCTTTCTTAATCATTCTAGAATGTTCTAGATCAATTTAGAATTTTCTAGAACATTCTTGGTTGGCTCAAATTTTAAGACTTTCTAGATCATTCCAGAAATTTCTAGAACGATCCAGATCATTTCCGATCAATAAAAATATTTTTGATCGTCTACAACATTTGTATGTACTTTAGAGCTTTTTTGATCATTTTAGAATGTTCTAGATCATTCTAGAACTTTCTTGATCATTCTAGAATGTTCTAGATCAATTTAGAATTTTCTAGAACATTCTTAGTTGGCTCAAATTTTAAGACTTTCTAGATCATTCCAGAAATTTCTAGAACGATCCAGATCATTTCCGACCAATGATAATCACACATTTTTAGAGTTCACATCTTTCAACCCCTGTATCTGCAACACCCTTAGAGGTATCGACTTGCAACCACCATAGTGCACGATGGGAGCCTTGTACCTATTGCTACATACAAACACTATTCGTCTACGATATGTAGTTTTAGCTGCAAAGTGAAATATAGGGACACACACCTCAATTTATATATATATATATACAGATTTACATATAAACATTTCATGCTTTTTTATAATATAATGTCACGATTACTCAATATTCACTTCACACGTATTACAAAAAGAAAAAAAAAATATTTCTTTCAGTTAGATAATTCAGTAAGATAAATGTCAGTAAGCCATATGGTAAATCATTAAGATAAAAGGTGGTTTTAAATAATTTGCTTAAATGAAAAGAATTTAACAAATGTAATTCTTTCCACGTTATGAAGACATTTAAAAATATATAAGATATTTACGACTAAGCATTGGAATTATTTTTATTTCCTAAACTATTGAAGTGACTCAGGTAAATTTAACTAATTGTAGAAAACATATTCATTTCCGCGACATTTGATCCTGATTATATGTATACATATATATTTTAATTCTGAACTGAATCCAGATTATAATGATTATTTTTTAAATAAACTAGGACGTAGTCTATTTCAAACATTCGTTTATAAGAATATTTTATATCATAGCCTACAAATGTCGTTTTATCTACAAAGAAATGCAGATTTTTTTAGTATATATTCTGTTATTCCTTTATTGTTTTTGCTTACAAAAAGAAATTTTAAACTATCTTTGATACTATTGCTGACATCATTTGATATTCATAGATGCAAGAAAAATATTGAACGAAATCATCGATCAAAACATCAGCAAAAACATACATGTCCTTAAAAATTCGATCAATTCCCTTTGTAGGCAGTATTGGTATTTATTAAAGAAAATGAAAAAGAAAAAAAAAAAAAGAAAAAGAAAGAAAGAAACATTCTCCAGAGAGAATCAACATGTTGTTATAAAAGATTCTGTGTATATTTAAGAACAATTATTCTCCTAGTTATAGGTTCAGAATAAATAAACGTATGCAGTTTTATTTATTTTAATATTCTCTATGTTGTAATTTTTTTTCTTAAATAAATAAATTTCATGATTTGAATTCAATGTATATATATATATATATATATATATATATATATATTATTGAATGTCCTTAAAAAATTACATAGTTATATTGTTTCTAACAAGTGTAATTTTTTTCTAAAAAATAGTTTTCAACTCAAAAATAAAATTAAAAATCTTACTGGTATTACTGGTATAAAAACTTTTGATTTCAATGATCTTTTTAATAATATTGATATTAAAGATATGTTTGATATTATAAATAAACTTTTTGTAGAAAATTTGCAGTATTTAAATCTAAATGTTTGCATAACTCCTTCAGCTTTTAAAACTCTGACTAGGTTTATCCTTTTCCATAACTATATTTTATTCAATAAATATTTATATAAACAACGTTTAGGATTTCCACAAGGTGGAATTGCTTCTAGCATATTAGCTGATCTATACTTATATTATTATGAGCGTGACATTGAGTGTACTAACTTTAAATTACTACGATACATAGATGATATAATTATATTATATTGGGATGAAAATCACACCAAACTAGACTTACCTGTCAAATATCCTGAAAATCTGTCTCTAAGTAGTACTGATTTGGATTCTAGTGTCATTAATTTCTTAGATTTAAAAATTATTCTTAATAGTAATGGCCAATTAGAATTTGACTTATACGATAAAAAGAAAGATTTCCCCTTTAAGGTAAATTTTTTCACTAACTTTAAAACATGCTTACATAAATCTGTATTTGTCAATATTCTTCTTAATTTTACTCTAAGGATCAAATATTTAGTGTCTGATAAACATCAAAAATTACAATTTCGATTCTTTAAAAATTTAGCATTAATTAATGGCTATCCCAAACACTTAATAAAAAAATTCTTTTAATTATTTATTTAATTATTATTGTTATTATTTATTTATTTATTTTTTTTTTTATTTATTTATTTATTTATTTTTTTTTCTCCTCATACATTTTATTCAAATTTAAATTTACGTTTAGGTATTATTATTTGGTTTTCATCAAATACATTGATTATTTACATCCTAAATTTATTTGATTTTAATTTTCCATTATTTTCATCTTATTACTCCAGATGGCAGCACTATTCATGATTCAATATTAGGACTCATCATCTGATTTTTTTTTTTTTTTCAAGGATTTGAATCCTTATCCTACATGAATTCCACTGTGAATCCTAAAAATTACTCTATGGTCAATGCTATTTTGAACTAATTAACTGTGGATCTAACTGCTAACTGATTGTTACATTTTTACATGTGCGAGTGTGCGACGTTCATTGCTTCAATTTCATTTAGAAAGGTTAAAGTAATCTTATTATTCTACACTTTTGTGGGATTAATTTTAATCTTATATTTAAATGGTTATGGTTTTTCATTTTTAGGTAAAGGTTTTATTATGATTATCGATTTATTATAGTTTCATTATAATCTTCGTTTTTCTGTATTGACTATGTCTATTTCTTTATTGAGTTGTGTTCATATCAAATATTTTATTCAGTAAGTTGAATTTTTGTATTTTTATTTTAATCTTAATTTTATGGTTTTGGTTTGTCATATTAGGTTATAGTTTTGTTTTTATCTTCTCGTTTAATGGTTTTTCTATGGGTGTTTCGGGCCTGCGAACAAAGAAATTCTTAGCTTATGCTTTCTTTGTTACAGAAAAACATCCATATTTTAGCATATTTGCATTCTACCAGGCCCTTGACAAAGTTAGAATGCAAATAATGCTTTTTTTCTTTTTCTTTTTTCTTTTTTTTTTTTTTTTCTCTCATTCCAATTTCCAATATTTATTTCGATTTTTCTTTAATTATTCTTTGATTTGATATGGGTAGTCTCAGCTTGTGATCCGAGGAATTGTTTTGATACTGAAGTTGAGTCATCTTTAAATTTCATAAAAACATTTTTGCACTGATTATATTAATGTATTTCTATATATATATATATATATATATATATATATATATATATATATTTAATTAATGTTGGAATTTTTTCTTATACTTTTGATATTTTATACTTCGAAAATACATTTTAAGTCAATAATTTCTTTAAAATTTATTTTAATTCATATTATCCTTTCCATCGTTCTCATTCGTTTTTTATTATTTTTCTTTCCTTTCCTTTCCTTTTCTTTTCTTTTTCTTTTTTATAATACAATATTTTACTTTAGAAACTTTCTTAGTTTGTTTCTTCATTAGTGAAATTCGTCCATGCATGAATTATTAACGATGACTTGATTTCATTTTTTAAAATATTTCAGTATATATTTTTAAAAATCCATATCATTTATAGTTAATAGGATTTACTGTAATAATAATGACTACTATATTTCTAAGGTTAATAAGATAAATATTTATTTAAATATATTTTTTTTATTTTTAAAATTACTGAATTAGCATTACATTATAAACGTTTATATTTTTCACAACTTCTAATAACACAATACTAACTTAAAAAAAATGTCTTGCTTTTGCCTCCAAATCAGTTAGCACGTGTTTTTTTTTTTTTTTTTTTTTTGCACCTAAAAAAGAAAGCTCACGTCCCTTCGAAACCTACAGTGCTTTATTATTAATATTATTATTATTATTATTTTATGGTGTGTGAAGAAGTTTTTCAAGTTTTTAATAACAATTCCCCATATGGAAGTTTAGAAAAAAAAAAAAAATATATATATATATATATATATATATATATATTCAAACTGATTATTTTCAGTTTTTATTTTCTAGTATGTATAATGGGTACTTTCAAAATTACAAAGACATTATTAAATACATATATAAAATACTGTAATTACAATCATTATGTACATATTTTTTAATTTTTTACTTTTTCATTTGTGAAAATAAGTTCGTTGTATATCATTGACTAGCTTCTTAATCAAGATATAGGGGAGCTAGGGGCTAGTTGTAACAGGGATAAACAGTAACACTCAAGTTTGCATCATTTTTGATTAGATATTTCAATAAACATAATTCTTATGATGCGCGTTATTATGTAAGAACAATCAGTGTTCCGCAGAAACGGGTTAATGAAGTGTTTTGTACATATGCTACGTTTCAGCTATTTAGTGGAAAAAACGAATGCCGTAATTTTTGATTGAAAGTATGTTATTTAATATTTTAAAGATTTCTTTATAGCTATTTATTTTGTCTATGTGTTAAGTTATAAAATGCATGTTTAATATTTTGTATAAATTGTTATATATATATATATATATATATAAACAAAATATCCAAAATCATACGATGGGGCAAGTTGAAACAAAATTTTGGGGCAAATTGTAACATTTTACCATATAATTAGACGTTACACTTTAAACGTTAACAAGCAAATTGTTCATTTTATGCTTTATTCTATGAATTTGTTTTTCTTGTTTTATAATGACAATGAGAAACTATAAAAAGAAGTCTGAAAGAGTTTCAAAGACTCAAGACATACACGAGTTAACTACAGCTGAAATCTTCGAGAAAGGCACAAGTCTTACATTTTCATCACCGCCTTTTCTTCAGGACAGTTTGCGTAATAAGAATTTTATGCATTTTTTTGCTACCACTATATTTATACAATAACTTCTATACTGTTAAATCACGACATATTGCTTTTAAAATGCAATACAAATCTATCTAAAAAAAAAATGATGGCAAATAAAGCGAAAAAATTTTTATACTTAAAACGGCCTGAAAAAAAAAGGCAGAGACTGTGACCCTTGCTACAAATACAGATTCTGAATCAAAAGAATGCTTTTACTTTACTTCTGGAGATGTCTACCGCCCCTCTGAAGCACAAAAATGGGTAAAATGCTTAATTTTCAAATTGCGGCAATATTAAATGTGGGAGAGGGAACAATATATCATTTGTTTGTATTAACTGCAGTTTTGACAAAGGCTGACATTTATGTTTATTAGTTATTTAATTTTCTCTTTATTTTACTATAATTCATTTGATATACTTCCTTGTTACTACACCAAGTAGGTATCATTTTATATTAGTTATTAATTGTCTTTTTTTTTATTAAATTAATAAATTATTATAATAAATTATTAATAATAGATTAAACAAATAATATTAATAATAAATAAATAAAATAATAATAATAATAATAATGAATTAATAATAATGAATTAATAATAATAGTAATAATGAAATAATTTTGAAATACTGTCCTTTACATTGCTAGCATTTCCCACGTATCTGTTACTATTTGGCCCAAGTGTGTTACAAATTACCCCAATTCCGAGGCAAATTGTAAATTATATATATATGAATATTGTAGATAAATCTGTAGTCTATGCAAAACAGCAAATATAAACAAGAAAACGTTACTATATTTTAAAATAGGTGCAGTTTTCTAAAATGTGTTACAACTAGCCCCTAGCGTCTCTACTTATGCATTATATTCGTATAACATGGAGATGTTATTATTTAATGGTAAAACGCAAATTAATTTGAAAATTAATATATATATATATATTACCTTCAAAATGTTAACGTATTTCGTACCTTTTATAACTAAAGATTATCATGATTAAAAATCAATTGAGGATCTTAGCTTTATATCTAGAAAATAATAATTTAATCGAGGTATATGTAACTATAAATACATAATTGTCCTAAATAATCTCTTAAAATTCAAGTTAAAAAACACCAATTTTGACTTTCATCTTTTTATATGATTAATATATCCACCACAAAAAAGTTCAATAAACCAATTTTAATAAAATTATATCATACTGTAGCTAAACGCAAGTTAGCTTATTTGTTTTATTTATTTAACACTTTTTCTTGTTGTAAATGAAGCAACTAAATTCAAATGAATAAGAATATAACAAAATAAGTTCAAATTCGATTTAAGTCAGAGTATAACGGTATATATTTTGTAACACAAAAATGATCTGATTCTTTGGATATATTCTAACATTATTTCACAAAGAAACAAACAAACAAACAAACAAAAAAAAAACTGCAATCAAAAGTAAGGACTTATCCATGACAAGGTTCATATACTTAAATCAAAATTTCAAACAAAAAGGACTTGAAAAAAAAAAAAAAAAAAAAAAAAAAGAAAGAAAGAAAGAAAGAAAAGAGTACATTCAATAAGAATGGTTTCAAAAAATATCGTCTCTGATTTCGATATTAAACAATTTTAAGTTCTTTAAAACCTTTTTGTAAAAAAGAGAAAAAAAACAATATCTTAATCTTTTTATTATTGTTATTATTGTTATTATTTTATTTTTACTTTTTAAGGTTTTGGAGTATCTGCATACTTAAAACCAAAAAGACACAATCGCGCAGATATATATATATATATATATATATAATTTTGTAATTTATGTTAGAATTAGGTAAGATGCCGTAAATTTCATTTAATACTTCTGTTAAATTCCCTGTTGACTATATTTGTTATTTATTGAAATTTTTATGTGCACACTTTTTTTATAAATTAATATATATTTATTTTAAACACATGATTGGCGTAGACAAAAGCTAAATAAAAAGTTATAAATTACCTTGTTTATTATTTTGCGAAAATTAATGCTTAACTAACTTAAAACAACAAAAAAGACCATTCGGCTATTTTTTTCCTGAGTAAAACTGCTGGCAACTTACCACAAATATTTGAATAATACGTAAGTGTGCTTATTAACGAACCAAAAAGGGGAAACAGTCACTTTTAGACGTTTGGGGAGAAGCCCCAGACATTCTGCTTTAAAAAAATTATCCGAACCTATATAAACTGCGATCCCACCAGTAGCCAAGCGGCTCTGCGCTCAAAGCTTGTAATCGTAAAGAGCCGGGTTCGAACTCCAGTGACGCTCATCGACCTAGCCATTCGGCGTTTTCCGTTGTTTTCTCCAAAACTTACGTTAATACGAGCTAGATTCCTTTAGAAAGACCACCCAAGAGGATCATCCACGTATAGGCCTAGAACCCAAGTATTGTCAATCAACCTTAAGCCCCACAACCGACCAAATAACCTATATACACCACAGTTTCATAACTAACTAAAAATGAGACAAGTCAAAATTTTAAACACTTCTTAATAAAGATAGATTATCGATTCAAACTATTCTATGTGAATTGAAAAAAATTCATTGAACGTAGTATACGTCACTTTACTGATGTACCTGTCCTATTAGTGGCCGACTCTCCCGTACGGCACATACATATAAAATAAACTCATGACACGGAATCTTGTAACGCGGTATCTAACCTCGACTTACTTTTTTCTTAAAAAATAAATAAATAAATAAAAAATCCTTTTCTTACAAATAAGTTTCAGTAAACTCGCGCAGCCCCTTTTAAAAATACCTCAGGGTAGGCTCTGCTAATACATTTGTCTTTTGAAATATACGGAAGAACTTATTCAGGGTATTAAAACATCTTTAAAGTTTTATATAAGAATATTGCTACTATAAAACC
This sequence comes from Salticus scenicus, assembly GCA_963930645.1. NCBI lineage: Eukaryota > Metazoa > Arthropoda > Arachnida > Araneae > Salticidae > Salticus > Salticus scenicus. The sequence goes on from OZ005652.1 coordinate 111,841,995, forward strand.
AAAAAATCTTTTTTTTTTTCCTTCTTGAATAGATACAACATGCATTCTGTATTTAAAATTATTTTCCCGAATTATGCTTGTTCCACTACAATTTATAGTTTTTTTTTTTTCTTTTTCTTTTTATAAATAAACCAGGAGCTATTGAAATTAGGGTAAAAAGCTTTATTTATTTGTTTATTTTTTAACACAATGATAAATCCAAATTTTTTAAAGATTTTATTTCATTTTAAAATAAATTTCGTGTGCAAAATAAAATGTCGGGTTGCTTTCATAGTATACTTTTTGCTCTCAATTTTCTACGCGTTTATAAGTTTTATTAATTTTACTATTATTATTATTATTATTATTATTATTATTATTATTAATGTTTATTTAAGGAAACATTTGCAAAAATAAATGTTAAATCCATTCCATATACATATAACATGCAGAAGTTTAATTTTCATTTTAGTAAAATGAACTTACGGCATCTGTACTAAGTATTTATTTAAAAAATTCAGGAATTAACTTTAATTAGTTTAAAATAAGAAAAAAAGCATATTTTTGTTTTCAATAAAAAAGGTTATTTATGTAGTTTTAAAAAGAATTAACTATTTTAGTTAAAATACTTTAATAACGATAAGTCTTTTTTAAACGTGTAAAGGCTTATATAAATACATCATGTCATATACTATTACATAATGGGAATAATTTTATTACATAAAAATTACAATAAGAAAGTTAATAAGTTTTACAAGTAAGTTTGATTTACAGAAGCGACGTAAATTTAACTTTTATATAATTATAGGAATTTATCTTATATATAAAATATACTTTCGCAGAAATTTCCTCCTACTTAAATATTTTAGATATCTGTATTGAAACTAGTATAAATCGATGATTTCTTTAAATAAATCAAGATAAAATAATTTCAAATACAAGTTTTAAAAAATAAATTTATTGCCATTGCTTGAAAATATCTTTTTTTCTTCACAAAGAAAAACACATTTTTTATATTGTATTCTGTTATTTCTTCATTGTTTGTCTTTTACAGAAAAAAAGATTAAACTATCTTTGATAGTATTGTTGACATCATGTGATAGTCAAGGATGCAAGGAAATATTGAACAAATTCATCCATCAAAACATAAAAATAAATAAATAAATAAATAAATAAATAAAGTCCTCAAAAATTCGATAAATTCATTTGTAGGCAATATCTGTGTATTATAAAAGAAAAAGATAAAAAATCAATCTCAAGAGAGAATCAACATGTTTTAATAAAAATATGTGCATATATTTATACATACTTGTTTTTTAGTTATAGATTTAATATAAATAAACAAATGGGATTTTAAAATGCTTTATTTATTTTTGTTATTTTCTGTATCTTCTTGCATTTATCAAAAATATAAATTTCATCGTTTTAAATTATCTAATAAATCTGCGCTTCCATATGATTATTAGAAATTTTTCTGTTATTTTTGCCTTTTATGCTTCTAAAATATATTTCAAATAAAAAATTCTTATTTATACAAATTTTTATTTCTTTCTCCAACTTTTTCTACCACCCCTATATATTTCTTTTATTCAATACGACTATTTATTTTTCAAACATTCTTAGATCATATTTTAACAAGCGATATTAGTTCATTTATGCATTATTAACAATGACTTGATTTAAACATTTCAATAATTAATAAAAAATAAATAAGTAAATAAATAAATATAACATTTATCTTCAATAAATATTACTGTAAAAATAATTGATACTACATTTCTAAGGTCAATAACTTAAATATCTATTTAAAAATTATTCGATTTTCAAAATAATAAGTTAGCATTAGTTTATAATTTCTTTTAATTACTCTAATCTTTTTGTACCATATTCGATAAGAATTTAAAACTCGTACGCGTATGTGTGCATTTCTTTCGTAGAAAGAATTCGACTCCATTCAAGAATTTATTTAACTTTTTCGAAATATATTTAAATTAGGGTTATTAATAAAAGTATACTTTATAGATAATTCTTTCTTTCTTTCTTTTTTTTTTTTTTCAATATTTGAAATTTCCAAGTGATTTAATCTTATTTTTCTAGTTAGTATTGTAAAGAATTTTCCGTTGTCAGTGAAATAAATATCTGTCTAAGTATAATTGGATATTTTAAATGAAAAATTTTTATTGCATTTTAAGATTATACATATGGTTTCATTTAGAATGCCTTAAAAATATACACTTAATTAAATGTCATTAAGAAAATTAATTAGAATTTATACAGAATTAACAAATATTACTAAACAAATTATGTTTAAATACGCAAGCACAGACATTATATGATGTATATACGAGGGGAGGATAAAGAGCTCCTAACTTTGCCCAGAAAGAAAAGAATAAAAGTTATGAAATTATATATTTATTCAAATAGTCCCCTGGAGCCTGATACACTTTCTTCAGTTTTATTGTAACATTTGTACCCATTAAAATAAAATGTATTTGGTTTTTCCTGAAACCAGCTTTCAGCAGCATCTTGGACGTTAGAAATTCTTCGAAACGTTGCCCCTTCAAGTGTTCAAAGAAAAATAATCAGAAGGAGCTTGGTCAGGTGAATATGCTGGAGCATTCGGAAACGAGTATTCAAACTAGCTCGAACAACGTTGAAAGTGTGCGCATTGTCAGACAAAAGCAGGATTTATATGGTCAATTTACCCGGCGTTTATTCTTTGGCGGTTTGCAAAATACTATTCATTTATTCTGGAGCCCTGAGGTAAAAAGTCTATCAGCAGAATACCATCTTTATCGCAGAAAACGGACGCAGAGACGTTTTGGCTGATTTCTGGGTGCATAACTCCTATGGCCACGGGGAATCCATATGCCATTGTTCTTTTGATTGTTCCTTTTTTTAGGATCATAAATATGGAGCCACGTTTCGTCTTCTATCACTAATCTAGACAGAAAGTCCTCTCAAGGTTCAAAATAGGCCAAAATATATTTGGATATTTACAACCGTCACCTTTTTCTGATCATTGTTCAAACATTTTAGCGCTAATAAAACAAATATGTTGTAAAAATCAGCATCACTTGATATTTGTACAGTTGCATATCAAGACAAGTAGCTTTCATTTGTAACCAAATTTATTCTTCTATTTAAATTCGAAGGAGACAAAGTCGGTAACTTTCCACCTACCTTCGTATATATATGCACTGAATTTTGAAACAACTCAGATATAATTCTTTTTTTTAATTATTTATCATAAACTAATGTACTTACTGTGGACTCTCTATTTCTTCATATTTACTTTCTATTTGTTAACTATTAACTTTTATTTAAGAGGTAATCAATTTTGAATATAATTTGAACATTTTGTGCTAATTACAGGAATTTCACGACAGTTGACTAGAGTTGAGCGAAAAATAACAAGGGTTTTCAAACACAGAAAGGCCAAAAAGATAATAAAAATAACAATGATTAAGTGATTCAAATTCTTATTGATTTATACGGTAAAATGAACAAAAACACATTAACGATAAAATCAATATACTGTTATAAGTTAATTTATTATTCTTCAGTAAATAATTCAGCTTATAACATTTGAAAATTTTTAAAATATTGGTTTTGAATAATTTTTAACTAAACATTATGATATAATTTTGTTACTTTAAGTATAATCCATAATATGTGAGACGTAACAGAAAAATCATCTTTTTGTTTATTTACTTTTCAGCTTACATTCAGCAATATTTTAGAGACTGATTGCAATATTAAACAGAATAGTAAAGCAGCTTCCTTTGGTTAACTGCTTTCCTTGCTAAGTGTATTTTCAATTTTACTTTTTCATTTGTAATATTATCTAAATATATGTTTTTATTGCTTTCTGTTATGAATGAAAAAAAAAAAGTATAAAAATATTAATTTGAACTAATTTAAAAATTTCAGTTTGTTCACGTTTAATTCAACTCTCATTTTTATAAATATATTAATAAATAACAAATTGTTAATTTACCATGTAAAATTTAATAATAACCATTTCATTAGACGATCACTATGAATTTCAACAGTTGTATAATCGGATAATCATTTGCTTCGTATTCATTATTTATTAAATATAAAATTTTCCGTAAAATATGTAACCCTCGATTTCATAAAATTTTATATTTAATTGCAATTTGTGACCATTTTTCCCAAAATTATTCATCAAAGCTAGTGGAATGTTATTTAAAATTAATGCAGTTTTGTAATGTTAAATTCCTTATTTAATATATGAGCTATTTAAAACGGCTGGTTTATCTTATATACAGGATGTCCACTGAATTTAGACCCCCTTACCTTAACGCTTTTTAGAACGTCTAAAGCATTAGTCTTAAACATACGTTTTTGTAAAGTGGTTATGTCATAAATGTTTTATTCGTTTGCCGCGCTACCTAATGGGAAATAACGGTATAATAAATAATGAAATATAATAAAATTACATTTCATTTATCGGAAACGGTAAGTGAGAGACTACCGGACATTTAAACTGTCAATCACAAAGTGTTAGTGCATGTTCGATTTTGCACGAAATGAAACTTTGCATTCAATATTTCTAAAAATTTAAAGCTTAAAATGCGTTTATGGTTGCACAGAAAAAAAAATACATTAATCATATTTTTCTTATATAGTCTTCGTAAAAATTTCGTTAACCAAAACAAAATTATTCTATTTTTTTAGTTATATATCAGATATGTTGATCAATATTTTTTTTAATTAACAAACAATTTTGTTGATTTAAACAATTTTTTTATACATTCGCCCATCGCTCGCTCGTTGGTTTTTTCTAGTAAGATATGTGACATATCTTATCGGACTATCCAATAAGAGTGACTGTTTCTTCAATAATTTTCTCGTGGTCAATCGAGACAAACTGATTTGTTAAACTGTACAAAGCTATTGTTAAAAGGGTAAAATAAATATAAAAATCAGTCAATAAAATAAATGTGGTTTAACCAATAAGGCTTTTTTTTTCCGGTGGTGTCATGGTATCCCAAACTAAAAAGTGGACACCTTTTAAATCCTTAACAAAAGGAAAAAAGACGAGACATTTTTAAACCATGGTTCTTTCGAACTGAAAGAATTGATGTACACCAGAAGAACGAAGTTGGCGAGTTTTTAGTCAATAAAATGTTATCCTTTCGGATGCATTTTCAAAATTATCGAGTTAAAAATTACAATTAGGAAATGCGTGTTTTACACGTTTTAATCTTAGAATTATTGATTTTATGGTGTCTTTTAGTACTAATAGATACTATAGAGCTATAAAGCTACATACTATAAAGCTATATAGATACTATGATGCTGTAAAGCTTAGTATTTGGTTTTTTTTTCCATATCGTTTGCAGTTTCTCAGCAGAATTAAACATGCTAACTCGCTGTTTACCAACAAATGACGCTGTAACAGATCTCAACTTTAATCGCAGTCCTTTTACTAAATTTAAATATCACATTCAAGCAAGTAATTATCGCCGTTTTAATCTTTTGAGGAACAGTAATTTAGTGATTATCCTATATTCAGGTTATGGCAGTAGAACTGTTTGGGAGACAGAATAACTGCATCCTTTCGCTTAATATATTGACTAATATTTTAAAAATATATATATATTAGTGTTTATATTTCTCGTAGAAAAATTCTAATTGGTAATACAAATTAGCTGTTGTTATTATCGTGCAGGCTATTAAACTGTAGGATAAAACTAGAAATGTAAAGGACAAGTTTGTTAATAGAAATTACAATGCAGAGAAATATTTCGAAAAAATGTCAATCTCTGTTTCTTATAAAAGTTTTAAAAGGCATTTTCTCTAAATTACGCTTGGATTCGAAAGGTAAAACTAATTCGAAAGTGTTTTCATTTAGAAAGCAATATAATAAATATAGTGTTCTAACTATTAGTAAAATGGCTGTGATCTTATTATCCATAATCTGTTCAATATTTCTCTAACGCGGACCAGTTACGATTAAGTTTTGTCGAAACGATACGATGGTGATTTAAAGTGTTATTTAATTGGTCAACCTAGATCGAATTCTTCATCAAATCATAAAGTCGTCTGCTAGAGATTTTGATCGCAAAAATGTAATCTAATAAAATTTAAATGCACATTTTCAAATTGAAAAAAAAAATAATAATAATAACTTTTTGGGCTGAAACATACACTCAAAATGTCGTATTTAGAAATATGTTTGGTAGAATTTAAAGCAAATTAAGGATTGCATTTCATCTTTGGCTATTATAGAGGTTGATGCCATCTGTTGACCGAAATAGGAATCACCATATTAAAAGACTGTTGTAATTCAACAACAATTGAATTTAGTTTTAAGAATTTTTAACTTATGAGCGGTAAAAAAATATTTTCTAAAAATGAAATTATAATGCAAATATCAAAAATTTAAATATCTTTTACTGAAAAAATAATAAAGAAAACTGAATTTTTTCAGTGAATGATTTTATTTATGTGATTTTCCTTAAAACTGTGTTAAGTGGTGCTACTATCATGCAGATGTTCTGTGTAGGAAAGGTTAGTCTACTAACTAGTTCGTAGATAATTTCCTTTAAAAAGCCATATGCTAAATATTTTTTTCATATATTATTTAAATGATAATGGCCTTCCTAGTAACAATCCTTACTTTGATATGGCTAACAAAAATTTTTGTCTTTAAAATGATTCAGAAATATTTCATTTTAAAGAAAAAAAAAATGTTATTACTCTAAGAAATAACTTTATTTATTTATTTGTTCTGATGAACCTTGTATTTTCAAAACAAACTTCCACATAGAATTGCAGTTTTTTTTTTTTTTTTTTTAACGATATATAAAAGATATTTTTATTCACATTAATTGTTCTCTGCTTGTTATTTTTTAGTCAAGATAACACGAACTTCTAGAAAATACGAATGTGTAGAAGAAAAACGTATATTATGAAAATTATTAATTTATGTGAAATCTTAATTTTAGAGTTTAAATTTCTTGTATATTAGGAAACATATATTTATTAAAAAAGTAAAATGTTGTTATTTAGCTCATTAATGTAAATTAGTAAGCACAATGAAAATTAATGGAAAATTTAAAATAAATTATTGTTACATACACAACAGGAATTAGTATTTTATTTTTTATAAATATTATTATCATGCTTAATCATTAGAATTTTTTTTTACTTGTGTGTGTGTTAACTCGTGAATAATTTGAGTAAATTAATAAATATATACATGGCTAGATTAATAGGATCACCCTGAATTTTCTTTAAGCACAAATTAAGAAGTATTATTTTTTTCTTTTACATTTATATATGATGTTAAAATAAGAACCATATATAAAGGGGATAAATCATTTATAATAATGCTTCATTAAATTGTAGTTAAATGCACATATCTGTTTTAATTCTTAAAAGTTTTTCCTTGTTGCAAATATAACAACTAAAGACAAATGAACAAGATTAAAACAGAAAATAAAATACAATACAATACAATAAATAAATGAACAAATAAATAAATCTAGTATGTTGTGGCCATCTCAAAACTTTCTACTATATTTCCCTACACAAATTTACGCAGTAAAAGTTAAAAATTATTTGTTATTATTTTTTCCATTATGAATGTAGACCATTTTCATCTCTGAGAGGTCTCGATGTATTACACCAAAGATCCAATGGAAGTGATGTTTTTACCATGCAGGTGATAGCCTTCCCGTACTCAGGGAATGTTGCAGTTTAGCAGTTCTAACTATCGGCCATTATGCACCAAAATTGGATGAGCTTACTGTCTTTTAATGGTCTTCTTTATATCAAGTTTTCTTCGATTATATGCATTAGAACGTAAAATATAGCATTCCATTAAATTGTGGAAATCGCTGTATAGCAGCAGTTGAGCTATTGAGTAACATATTGCAGCTATTGAGCAATTTGCACCAAAATTTGATAACAACTAATTTATGTCAAGCTAAATTTACTTATAAATTTATATGCAATTCTGCGCATGAATTCCTGAGATATAGCCTTCCCTAAAATAGCAGAAATTGCTGTAAAGTACCGACACCTGTTTAGCTTTTGACACCAAAAGTTGATAAGCACTAACATATGTCAAGGTGAAAATACATATAAATTTATTGGCACTTCCCTGCAGCAGTTCCTGAGATATAACCTTCCCTGGAAATGAGGGAATCACTATGTAACAGAGCCACATTTTAACGATTGTCACCAGAAGTTGACAAGCACTAAATTATGCCAAGGTGCAACTATACATAAATTTATATTTAATTCTGAGCAGTAGTTTCTGAGATACGGTGAAAACAAATTCTCTATCTCTCTTATGCATAAAGACACACAGGCACAGAGACAGACATCTTCTAAAAATGGTCAAATCGTATTCCGGAGCTCTCAAAACTTGTAAATCCTACGAAAACCGTAATTTGAAAATTTTTACGCATCCAGTACTGACTTTAATTGAATATAGAAGAAAGAAAGAAAGGGGGGAAAAAAGAAGAAGAAGAAGGAGAAAGAATTTTAAATGAACAACTAGTAAATATTTTCTAATACAAAAAGAAGTAATCTGGGTAATTAAATATATCCAAACATTATTTTACAAACTAAAGAAAGAAGGTGGATACCAAAAGCGACTATTTATTCATGATAAGAGTTATATTCTTAAATCTGAGTTTCAAATAAAAAAAAAAATAAAAAATAAAAAAAATGGAAGAGAAACAGTACAACTACAACAATGATACCATCTGATTATTTCTAATCAAACAAAAACACCGTTTAAAAAAAAATTTTTTCTTTTTTGTTTGTTTGTTTGTTTGTTTGTTTGCTGATGCACTTCAAGAACTATTTTGACTTCTCAAATCAGTAAAATAATTTTATGCATTTAGTTGCAAAAACATTATCTTAAGATTTTTCTTCTCTAAAATTTTGAAGTATGTGCCTACTTAAAAATACAAAGATGAGATAACAATCATTTATTTATTTATTCATTCAATTTATTTATTTATTATTTAATTTTCATTCGTAAAATCAAGTTTTAGTAAACTTATTTGGTAATTTATAAAAACAACTGATGCTAGAATCTGCTTTTACATTTGTCTTTCAATATTTATAAAAATATATTTATTTAAAAGATTAAATCCTCTTTAACATTTTTAACGAGAATGTATTTTAGTACATGCTGCATAATGAATACATATATATATATATATATATATATTAAATATATTATATGTTCTATATTTCATATTATTCTTACGAATTTTGCTTAATTGTTACGTGCCTACTGTTTTCTTTCGCTTAATATATATATATATATATATATATATATATATATATATATATATATATTAATCACAATATACGATCCAAATTTTATTCAAATTTTATTTTATTTAAAAACAAATTGCATGTGCGATATAAATGCACAGAATTCTTTCGAATGATACTTTTGCTTTCTATTTTTGACAATTATTTTTATTTTATTTTTTGTAATAATTTACATTTTGTTGTATAAAAAGGAAGCTTTTGTAAAAATACTAAACTAAGGATTATACGCTAAACTAATGCTAATACTACTAAGCTATAGCTAATGCTTTTGCTATACTAATGCTTTTGGAAACTAAACAAATAAACATTTCTAAAAAATGCAGAATCTTGTTTGTTGTTTCAGTAAAATGTTGTAACTAAATTACACATTGTTATTTTATTATTATTATTATTATTATTATTATTAAGATAAAAAAGAAAAAAGAAGGAGGGAAGGGAGATGAGTAATTTTATTACAACTACGTTCTCTAAAATTACGTTATTTATGTTAGGTATTCATAGAAACTTATCAGCAAATAACATTAATTACACTCTAAAGAAAGGGCATACTTCATTACGTTGAGTGACTGGCAAAAAGTGTTCCAACGTTCCAACCACCGATCGTAAAAATAAAGCCATGGTTGTAAATCTATTAGCCTTTTTTTTTTTTTTTTCAAAGAATGTAAATGACTTTTAATAAATTGTCTATACTCCAGATGTAGCAAATACGGGTACTGAACATTTTTTTCGAAGAAGGGATCTGGCCGTATCAATTTAATTATCAAAAAAAGAAAAAGAAAGAAAGAAACATTCTCCAGAGAGAATCAACATGTTGTTATAAAAGATTCTGTGTATATTTAAGAACAATTATTCTCCTAGTTATAGGTTCAGAATAAATAAACGTATGCAGTTTTATTTATTTTAATATTCTCTATGTTGTAATTTTTTTTCTTAAATAAATAAATTTCATGATTTGAATTCAATGTATATATATATATATATATATATATATATATATATATATATATATATATATATATATATATATTATTGAATGTCCTTAAAAAATTACATAGTTATATTGTTTCTAACAAGTGTAATTTTTTTCTAAAAAATAGTTTTCAACTCAAAAATAAAATTAAAAATCTTACTGATATTACTGGTATAAAAACTTTTGATTTCAATGATCTTTTTAATAATATTGATATTAAAGATATGTTTGATATTATAAATAAACTTTTTGTAGAAAATTTGCAGTATTTAAATCTAAATGTTTGCATAACTCCTTCAGCTTTTAAAACTCTGACTAGGTTTATCCTTTTCCATAACTATATTTTATTCAATAAATATTTATATAAACAACGTTTAGGATTGCCACAAGGTGGAATTGCTTCTAGCATATTAGCTGATCTATACTTATATTATTATGAGCGTGACATTGAGTGTACTAACTTTAAATTACTACGATACATAGATGATATAATTATATTATATTGGGATGAAAATCACACCAAACTAGACTTACCTGTCAAATATCCTGAAAATCTGTCTCTAAGTAGTACTGATTTGGATTCTAGTGTCATTAATTTCTTAGATTTAAAAATTATTCTTAATAGTAATGGCCAATTAGAATTTGACTTATACGATAAAAAGAAAGATTTCCCCTTTAAGGTAAATTTTTTCACTAACTTTAAAACATGCTTACATAAATCTGTATTTGTCAATATTCTTCTTAATTTTACTCTAAGGATCAAATATTTAGTGTCTGATAAACATCAAAAATTACAATTTCGATTCTTTAAAAATTTAGCATTAATTAATGGCTATCCCAAACACTTAATAAAAAAATTCTTTTAATTATTTATTTAATTATTATTATTATTATTTATTTATTTATTTATTTTTTTTTATTTATTTATTTATTTTTTTTTTTTTCTCCTCATACATTTTATTCAAATTTAAATTTACGTTTAGGTATTATTATTTGGTTTTCATCAAATACATTGATTATTTACATCCTAAATTTATTTGATTTTAATTTTCCATTATTTTCATCTTATTACTCCAGATGGCAGCACTATTCATGATTCAATATTAGGACTCATCATCTGATTTTTTTTTTTTTTTCAAGGATTTGAATCCTTATCCTACATGAATTCCACTGTGAATCCTAAAAATTACTCTATGGTCAATGCTATTTTGAACTAATTAACTGTGGATCTAACTGCTAACTGATTGTTACATTTTTACATGTGCGAGTGTGCGACGTTCATTGCTTCAATTTCATTTAGAAAGGTTAAAGTAATCTTATTATTCTACACTTTTGTGGGATTAATTTTAATCTTATATTTAAATGGTTATGGTTTTTCATTTTTAGGTAAAGGTTTTATTATGATTATCGATTTATTATAGTTTCATTATAATCTTCGTTTTTCTGTATTGACTATGTCTATTTCTTTATTGAGTTGTGTTCATATCAAATATTTTATTCAGTAAGTTGAATTTTTGTATTTTTATTTTAATCTTAATTTTATGGTTTTGGTTTGTCATATTAGGTTATAGTTTTGTTTTTATCTTCTCGTTTAATGGTTTTTCTATGGGTGTTTCGGGCCTGCGAACAAAGAAATTCTTAGCTTATGCTTTCTTTGTTACAGAAAAACATCCATATTTTAGCATATTTGCATTCTACCAGGCCCTTGACAAAGTTAGAATGCAAATAATGCTTTTTTTCTTTTTCTTTTTTCTTTTTTTTTTTTTCTCTCATTCCAATTTCCAATATTTATTTCGATTTTTCTTTAATTATTCTTTGATTTGATATGGGTAGTCTCAGCTTGTGATCCGAGGAATTGTTTTGATACTGAAGTTGAGTCATCTTTAAATTTCATAAAAACATTTTTGCACTGATTATATTAATGTATTTCTATATATATATATATATATATATATATATATATATATTTAATTAATGTTGGAATTTTTTCTTATACTTTTGATATTTTATACTTCGAAAATACATTTTAAGTCAATAATTTCTTTAAAATTTATTTTAATTCATATTATCCTTTCCATCGTTCTCATTCGTTTTTTATTATTTTTCTTTCCTTTCCTTTCCTTTTCTTTTCTTTTTTTTTTTTTATAATACAATATTTTACTTTAGAAACTTTCTTAGTTTGTTTCTTCATTAGTGAAATTCGTCCATGCATGAATTATTAACGATGACTTGATTTCATTTTTTAAAATATTTCAGTATATATTTTTAAAAATCCATATCATTTATAGTTAATAGGATTTACTGTAATAATAATGACTACTATATTTCTAAGGTTAATAAGATAAATATTTATTTAAATATAATTTTTTTATTTTTAAAATTACTGAATTAGCATTACATTATAAACGTTTATATTTTTCACAACTTCTAATAACACAATACTAACTTAAAAAAAAATGTCTTGCTTTTGCCTCCAAATCAGTTAGCACGTGTTTTTTTTTTTTTTTTTTGCACCTAAAAAAGAAAGCTCACGTCCCTTCGAAACCTACAGTGCTTTATTATTAATATTACTATTATTATTATTATTATTTTATGGTGTGTGAAGAAGTTTTTCAAGTTTTTAATAACAATTCCCCATATGGAAGTTTAGAAAAAAATATATATATATATATATATATATATTCAAACTGATTATTTTCAGTTTTTATTTTCTAGTATGTATAATGGGTACTTTCAAAATTACAAAGACATTATTAAATACATATATAAAATACTGTAATTACAATCATTATGTACATATTTTTTAATTTTTTACTTTTTCATTTGTGAAAATAAGTTCGTTGTATATCATTGACTAGCTTCTTAATCAAGATATAGGGGAGCTAGGGGCTAGTTGTAACAGGGATAAACAGTAACACTCAAGTTTGCATCATTTTTGATTAGATATTTCAATAAACATAATTCTTATGATGCGCGTTATTATGTAAGAACAATCAGTGTTCCGCAGAAACGGGTTAATGAAGTGTTTTGTACATATGCTACGTTTCAGCTATTTAGTGGAAAAAACGAATGCCGTAATTTTTGATTGAAAGTATGTTATTTAATATTTTAAAGATTTCTTTATAGCTATTTATTTTGTCTATGTGTTAAGTTATAAAATGCATGTTTAATATTTTGTATAAATTGTTATATATATATATATATATATATATATATATATATATATATATAAACAAAATATCCAAAATCATACGATGGGGCAAGTTGAAACAAAATTTTGGGGCAAATTGTAACATTTTACCATATAATTAGACGTTACACTTTAAACGTTAACAAGCAAATTGTTCATTTTATGCTTTATTCTATGAATTTGTTTTTCTTGTTTTCAACTCAAGACATACACGAGTTAACTACAGCTGAAATCTTCGAGAAAGGCACAAGTCTTACATTTTCATCACCGCCTTTTCTTCAGGACAGTTTGCGTAATAAGAATTTTATGCATTTTTTTGCTACCACTATATTTATACAATAACTTCTATACTGTTAAATCACGACATATTGCTTTTAAAATGCAATACAAATCTATCTAAAAAAAAAATGATGGCAAATAAAGCGAAAAAATTTTTATACTTAAAACGGCCTGAAAAAAAAAGGCAGAGACTGTGACCCTTGCTACAAATACAGATTCTCAATCAAAAGAATGCTTTTACTTTACTTCTGGAGATGTCTACCGCCCCTCTGAAGCACAAAAATGGGTAAAATGCTTAATTTTCAAATTGCGGCAATATTAAATGTGGGAGAGGGAACAATATATCATTTGTTTGTATTAACTGCAGTTTTGACAAAGGCTGACATTTATGTTTATTAGTTATTTAATTTTCTCTTTATTTTACTATAATTCATTTGATATACTTCCTTGTTACTACACCAAGTAGGTATCATTTTATATTAGTTATTAATTGTCTTTTTTTTTATTAAATTAATAAATTATTATAATAAATTATTAATAATAGATTAAACAAATAATATTAATAATAAATAAATAAAATAATAATAATAATAATAATGAATTAATAATAATGAATTAATAATAATAGTAATAATGAAATAATTTTGAAATACTGTCCTTTACATTGCTAGCATTTCCCACGTATCTGTTACTATTTGGCCCAAGTGTGTTACAAATTACCCCAATTCCGAGGCAAATTGTAAATTATATATATATGAATATTGTAGATAAATCTGTAGTCTATGCAAAACAGCAAATATAAACAAGAAAACGTTACTATATTTTAAAATAGGTGCAGTTTTCTAAAATGTGTTACAACTAGCCCCTAGCGTCTCTACTTATGCATTATATTCGTATAACATGGAGATGTTATTATTTAATGGTAAAACGCAAATTAATTTGAAAATTAATATATATATATATATATATATATATATATATATATTACCTTCAAAATGTTAACGTATTTCGTACCTTTTATAACTAAAGATTATCATGATTAAAAATCAATTGAGGATCTTAGCTTTATATCTAGAAAATAATAATTTAATCGAGGTATATGTAACTATAAATACATAATTGTCCTAAATAATCTCTTAAACTTCAAGTTAAAAAACACCAATTTTGACTTTCATCTTTTTATATGATTAATATATCCACCACAAAAAAGTTCAATAAACCAATTTTAATAAAATTATATCATACTGTAGCTAAACGCAAGTTAGCTTATTTGTTTTATTTATTTAACACTTTTTCTTGTTGTAAATGAAGCAACTAAATTCAAATGAATAAGAATATAACAAAATAAGTTCAAATTCGATTTAAGTCAGAGTATAACGGTATATATTTTGTAACACAAAAATGATATGATTCTTTGGATATATTCTAACATTATTTCACAAAGAAACAAACAAACAAACAAACAAAAAAAAAACTGCAATCAAAAGTAAGGACTTATCCATGACAAGGTTCATATACTTAAATCAAAATTTCAAACAAAAAGGACTTGAAAAAAAAAAAAAAAGAAAGAAAGAAAGAAAGAAAAGAGTACATTCAATAAGAATGGTTTCAAAAAATATCGTCTCTGATTTCGATATTAAACAATTTTAAGTTCTTTAAAACCTTTTTGTAAAAAAGAGAAAAAAAACAATATCTTAATCTTTTTATTATTGTTATTATTGTTATTATTTTATTTTTACTTTTTAAGGTTTTGGAGTATCTGCATACTTAAAACCAAAAAGACACAATCGCGCAGATATATATATATATATATATATAATTTTGTAATTTATGTTAGAATTAGGTAAGATGCCGTAAATTTCATTTAATACTTCTGTTAAATTCCCTGTTGACTATATTTGTTATTTATTGAAATTTTTATGTGCACACTTTTTTTATAAATTAATATATATTTATTTTAAACACATGATTGGCGTAGACAAAAGCTAAATAAAAAGTTATATATTACCTTGTTTATTATTTTGCGAAAATTAATGCTTAACTAACTTAAAACAACAAAAAAGACCATTCGGCTATTTTTTTCCTGAGTAAAACTGCTGGCAACTTACCACAAATATTTGAATAATACGTAAGTGTGCTTATTAACGAACCAAAAAGGGGAAACAGTCACTTTTAGACGTTTGGGGAGAAGCCCCAGACATTCTGCTTTAAAAAAATTATCCGAACCTATATAAACTGCGATCCCACCAGTAGCCAAGCGGCTCTGCGCTCAAAGCTTGTAATCGTAAAGAGCCGGGTTCGAACTCCAGTGACGCTCATCGACCTAGCCATTCGGCGTTTTCCGTTGTTTTCTCCAAAACTTACGTTAATACGAGCTAGATTCCTTTAGAAAGACCACCCAAGAGGATCATCCACGTATAGGCCTAGAACCCAAGTATTGTCAATCAACCTTAAGCCCCACAACCGACCAAATAACCTATATACACCACAGTTTCATAACTAACTAAAAATGAGACAAGTCAAAATTTTAAACACTTCTTAATAAAGATAGATTATCGATTCAAACTATTCTATGTGAATTGAAAAAAATTCATTGAACGTAGTATACGTCACTTTACTGATGTACCTGTCCTATTAGTGGCCGACTCTCCCGTACGGCACATACATATAAAATAAACTCATGACACGGAATCTTGTAACGCGGTATCTAACCTCGACTTACTTTTTTCTTAAAAAATAAATAAATAAATAAAAAATCCTTTTCTTACAAATAAGTTTCAGTAAACTCGCGCAGCCCCTTTTAAAAATACCTCAGGGTAGGCTCTGCTAATACATTTGTCTTTTGAAATATACGGAAGAACTTATTCAGGGTATTAAAACATCTTTAAAGTTTTATATAAGAATATTGCTACTATAAAACCAAAAAATCTTTTTTTTTTTCCTTCTTGAATAAATACAACATGCATTCTGTATTTAAAATTATTTTCCCGAATTATGCTTGTTCCACTACAATTTATAGTTTTTTTTTTTTTCTTTTTCTTTTTATAAATAAACCAGGAGCTATTGAAATTAGGGTAAAAAGCTTTATTTATTTGTTTATTTTTTAACACAATGATAAATCCAAATTTTTTAAAGATTTTATTTCATTTTAAAATAAATTTCGTGTGCAAAATAAAATGTCGGGTTGCTTTCATAGTATACTTTTTGCTCTCAATTTTCTACGCGTTTATAAGTTTTATTAATTTTACTATTATTATTATTATTATTATTATTATTATTATTAATGTTTATTTAAGGAAACATTTGCAAAAATAAATGTTAAATCCATTCCATATACATATAACATGCAGAAGTTTAATTTTCATTTTAGTAAAATGAACTTACGGCATCTGTACTAAGTATTTATTTAAAAAATTCAGGAATTAACTTTAATTAGTTTAAAATAAGAAAAAAAGCATATTTTTGTTTTCAATAAAAAAGGTTATTTATGTAGTTTTAAAAAGAATTAACTATTTTAGTTAAAATACTTTAATAACGATAAGTCTTTTTTAAACGTGTAAAGGCTTATATAAATACATCATGTCATATACTATTACATAATGGGAATAATTTTATTACATAAAAATTACAATAAGAAAGTTAATAAGTTTTACAAGTAAGTTTGATTTACAGAAGCGACGTAAATTTAACTTTTATATAATTATAGGAATTTATCTTATATATAAAATATACTTTCGCAGAAATTTCCTCCTACTTAAATATTTTAGATATCTGTATTGAAACTAGTATAAATCGATGATTTCTTTAAATAAATCAAGATAAAATAATTTCAAATACAAGTTTTAAAAAATAAATTTATTGCCATTGCTTGAAAATATCTTTTTTTCTTCACAAAGAAAAACACATTTTTTATATTGTATTCTGTTATTTCTTCATTGTTTGTCTTTTACAGAAAAAAAGATTAAACTATCTTTGATAGTATTGTTGACATCATGTGATAGTCAAGGATGCAAGGAAATATTGAACAAATTCATCCATCAAAACATAAAAATAAATAAATAAATAAATAAATAAATAAAGTCCTCAAAAATTCGATAAATTCATTTGTAGGCAATATCTGTGTATTATAAAAGAAAAAGATAAAAAATCAATCTCAAGAGAGAATCAACATGTTTTAATAAAAATATGTGCATATATTTATACATACTTGTTTTTTAGTTATAGATTTAATATAAATAAACAAATGGGATTTTAAAATGCTTTATTTATTTTTGTTATTTTCTGTATCTTCTTGCATTTATCAAAAATATAAATTTCATCGTTTTAAATTATCTAATAAATCTGCGCTTCCATATGATTATTAGAAATTTTTCTGTTATTTTTGCCTTTTATGCTTCTAAAATATATTTCAAATAAAAAATTCTTATTTATACAAATTTTTATTTCTTTCTCCAACTTTTTCTACCACCCCTATATATTTCTTTTATTCAATACGACTATTTATTTTTCAAACATTCTTAGATCATATTTTAACAAGCGATATTAGTTCATTTATGCATTATTAACAATGACTTGATTTAAACATTTCAATAATTAATAAAAAATAAATAAGTAAATAAATAAATATAACATTTATCTTCAATAAATATTACTGTAAAAATAATTGATACTACATTTCTAAGGTCAATAACTTAAATATCTATTTAAAAATTATTCGATTTTCAAAATAATAAGTTAGCATTAGTTTATAATTTCTTTTAATTACTCTAATCTTTTTGTACCATATTCGATAAGAATTTAAAACTCGTACGCGTATGTGTGCATTTCTTTCGTAGAAAGAATTCGACTCCATTCAAGAATTTATTTAACTTTTTCGAAATATATTTAAATTAGGGTTATTAATAAAAGTATACTTTATAGATAATTCTTTCTTTCTTTCTTTTTTTTTTTTTCAATATTTGAAATTTCCAAGTGATTTAATCTTATTTTTCTAGTTAGTATTGTAAAGAATTTTCCGTTGTCAGTGAAATAAATATCTGTCTAAGTATAATTGGATATTTTAAATGAAAAATTTTTATTGCATTTTAAGATTATACATATGGTTTCATTTAGAATGCCTTAAAAATATACACTTAATTAAATGTCATTAAGAAAATTAATTAGAATTTATACAGAATTAACAAATATTACTAAACAAATTATGTTTAAATACGCAAGCACAGACATTATATGATGTATATACGAGGGGAGGATAAAGAGCTCCTAACTTTGCCCAGAAAGAAAAGAATAAAAGTTATGAAATTATATATTTATTCAAATAGTCCCCTGGAGCCTGATACACTTTCTTCAGTTTTATTGTAACATTTGTACCCATTAAAATAAAATGTATTTGGTTTTTCCTGAAACCAGCTTTCAGCAGCATCTTGGACGTTAGAAATTCTTCGAAACGTTGCCCCTTCAAGTGTTCAAAGAAAAATAATCAGAAGGAGCTTGGTCAGGTGAATATGCTGGAGCATTCGGAAACGAGTATTCAAACTAGCTCGAACAACGTTGAAAGTGTGCGCATTGTCAGACAAAAGCAGGATTTATATGGTCAATTTACCCGGCGTTTATTCTTTGGCGGTTTGCAAAATACTATTCATTTATTCTGGAGCCCTGAGGTAAAAAGTCTATCAGCAGAATACCATCTTTATCGCAGAAAACGGACGCAGAGACGTTTTGGCTGATTTCTGGGTGCATAACTCCTATGGCCACGGGGAATCCATATGCCATTGTTCTTTTGATTGTTCCTTTTTTTAGGATCATAAATATGGAGCCACGTTTCGTCTTCTATCACTAATCTAGACAGAAAGTCCTCTCAAGGTTCAAAATAGGCCAAAATATATTTGGATATTTACAACCGTCACCTTTTTCTGATCATTGTTCAAACATTTTAGCGCTAATAAAACAAATATGTTGTAAAAATCAGCATCACTTGATATTTGTACAGTTGCATATCAAGACAAGTAGCTTTCATTTGTAACCAAATTTATTCTTCTATTTAAATTCGAAGGACACAAAGTCGGTAACTTTCCACCTACCTTCGTATATATATGCACTGAATTTTGAAACAACTCAGATATAATTCTTTTTTTTAATTATTTATCATAAACTAATGTACTTACTGTGGACTCTCTATTTCTTCATATTTACTTTCTATTTGTTAACTATTAACTTTTATTTAAGAGGTAATCAATTTTGAATATAATTTGAACATTTTGTGCTAATTACAGGAATTTCACGACAGTTGACTAGAGTTGAGCGAAAAATAACAAGGGTTTTCAAACACAGAAAGGCCAAAAAGATAATAAAAATAACAATGATTAAGTGATTCAAATTCTTATTGATTTATACGGTAAAATGAACAAAAACACATTAACGATAAAATCAATATACTGTTATAAGTTAATTTATTATTCTTCAGTAAATAATTCAGCTTATAACATTTGAAAATTTTTAAAATATTGGTTTTGAATAATTTTTAACTAAACATTATGATATAATTTTGTTACTTTAAGTATAATCCATAATATGTGAGACGTAACAGAAAAATCATCTTTTTGTTTATTTACTTTTCAGCTTACATTCAGCAATATTTTAGAGACTGATTGCAATATTAAACAGAATAGTAAAGCAGCTTCCTTTGGTTAACTGCTTTCCTTGCTAAGTGTATTTTCAATTTTACTTTTTCATTTGTAATATTATCTAAATATATGTTTTTATTGCTTTCTGTTATGAATGAAAAAAAAAAGTATAAAAATATTAATTTGAACTAATTTAAAAATTTCAGTTTGTTCACGTTTAATTCAACTCTCATTTTTATAAATATATTAATAAATAACAAATTGTTAATTTACCATGTAAAATTTAATAATAACCATTTCATTAGACGATCACTATGAATTTCAACAGTTGTATAATCGGATAATCATTTGCTTCGTATTCATTATTTATTAAATATAAAATTTTCCGTAAAATATGTAACCCTCGATTTCATAAAATTTTATATTTAATTGCAATTTGTGACCATTTTTCCCAAAATTATTCATCAAAGCTAGTGGAATGTTATTTAAAATTAATGCAGTTTTGTAATGTTAAATTCCTTATTTAATATATGAGCTATTTAAAACGGCTGGTTTATCTTATATACAGGATGTCCACTGAATTTAGACCCCCTTACCTTAACGCTTTTTAGAACGTCTAAAGCATTAGTCTTAAACATACGTTTTTGTAATGTGGTTATGTCATAAATGTTTTATTCGTTTGCCGCGCTACCTAATGGGAAATAACGGTATAATAAATAATGAAATATAATAAAATTACATTTCATTTATCGGAAACGGTAAGTGAGAGACTACCGGACATTTAAACTGTCAATCACAAAGTGTTAGTGCATGTTCGATTTTGCACGAAATGAAACTTTGCATTCAATATTTCTAAAAATTTAAAGCTTAAAATGCGTTTATGGTTGCACAGAAAAAAAAATACATTAATCATATTTTTCTTATATAGTCTTCGTAAAAATTTCGTTAACCAAAACAAAATTATTCTATTTTTTTAGTTATATATCAGATATGTTGATCAATATTTTTTTTAATTAACAAACAATTTTGTTGATTTAAACAATTTTTTTATACATTCGCCCATCGCTCGCTCGTTGGTTTTTTCTAGTAAGATATGTGACATATCTTATCGGACTATCCAATAAGAGTGACTGTTTCTTCAATAATTTTCTCGTGGTCAATCGAGACAAACTGATTTGTTAAACTGTACAAAGCTATTGTTAAAAGGGTAAAATAAATATAAAAATCAGTCAATAAAATAAATGTGGTTTAACCAATAAGGCTTTTTTTTTCCGGTGGTGTCATGGTATCCCAAACTAAAAAGTGGACACCTTTTAAATCCTTAACAAAAGGAAAAAAGACGAGACATTTTTAAACCATGGTTCTTTCGAACTGAAAGAATTGATGTACACCAGAAGAACGAAGTTGGCGAGTTTTTAGTCAATAAAATGTTATCCTTTCGGATGCATTTTCAAAATTATCGAGTTAAAAATTACAATTAGGAAATGCGTGTTTTACACGTTTTAATCTTAGAATTATTGATTTTATGGTGTCTTTTAGTACTAATAGATACTATAGAGCTATAAAGCTACATACTATAAAGCTATATAGATACTATGATGCTGTAAAGCTTAGTATTTGGTTTTTTTTTCCATATCGTTTGCAGTTTCTCAGCAGAATTAAACATGCTAACTCGCTGTTTACCAACAAATGACGCTGTAACAGATCTCAACTTTAATCGCAGTCCTTTTACTAAATTTAAATATCACATTCAAGCAAGTAATTATCGCCGTTTTAATCTTTTGAGGAACAGTAATTTAGTGATTATCCTATATTCAGGTTATGGCAGTAGAACTGTTTGGGAGACAGAATAACTGCATCCTTTCGCTTAATATATTGACTAATATTTTAAAAATATATATATATTAGTGTTTATATTTCTCGTAGAAAAATTCTAATTGGTAATACAAATTAGCTGTTGTTATTATCGTGCAGGCTATTAAACTGTAGGATAAAACTAGAAATGTAAAGGACAAGTTTGTTAATAGAAATTACAATGCAGAGAAATATTTCGAAAAAATGTCAATCTCTGTTTCTTATAAAAGTTTTAAAAGGCATTTTCTCTAAATTACGCTTGGATTCGAAAGGTAAAACTAATTCGAAAGTGTTTTCATTTAGAAAGCAATATAATAAATATAGTGTTCTAACTATTAGTAAAATGGCTGTGATCTTATTATCCATAATCTGTTCAATATTTCTCTAACGCGGACCAGTTACGATTAAGTTTTGTCGAAACGATACGATGGTGATTTAAAGTGTTATTTAATTGGTCAACCTAGATCGAATTCTTCATCAAATCATAAAGTCGTCTGCTAGAGATTTTGATCGCAAAAATGTAATCTAATAAAATTTAAATGCACATTTTCAAATTGAAAAAAAAAATAATAATAATAACTTTTTGGGCTGAAACATACACTCAAAATGTCGTATTTAGAAATATGTTTGGTAGAATTTAAAGCAAATTAAGGATTGCATTTCATCTTTGGCTATTATAGAGGTTGATGCCATCTGTTGACCGAAATAGGAATCACCATATTAAAAGACTGTTGTAATTCAACAACAATTGAATTTAGTTTTAAGAATTTTTAACTTATGAGCGGTAAAAAAATATTTTCTAAAAATGAAATTATAATGCAAATATCAAAAATTTAAATATCTTTTACTGAAAAAATAATAAAGAAAACTGAATTTTTTCAGTGAATGATTTTATTTATGTGATTTTCCTTAAAACTGTGTTAAGTGGTGCTACTATCATGCAGATGTTCTGTGTAGGAAAGGTTAGTCTACTAACTAGTTCGTAGATAATTTCCTTTAAAAAGCCATATGCTAAATATTTTTTTCATATATTATTTAAATGATAATGGCCTTCCTAGTAACAATCCTTACTTTGATATGGCTAACAAAAATTTTTGTCTTTAAAATGATTCAGAAATATTTCATTTTAAAGAAAAAAAAAATGTTATTACTCTAAGAAATAACTTTATTTATTTATTTGTTCTGATGAACCTTGTATTTTCAAAACAAACTTCCACATAGAATTGCAGTTTTTTTTTTTTTTTTTTAACGATATATAAAAGATATTTTTATTCACATTAATTGTTCTCTGCTTGTTATTTTTTAGTCAAGATAACACGAACTTCTAGAAAATACGAATGTGTAGAAGAAAAACGTATATTATGAAAATTATTAATTTATGTGAAATCTTAATTTTAGAGTTTAAATTTCTTGTATATTAGGAAACATATATTTATTAAAAAAGTAAAATGTTGTTATTTAGCTCATTAATGTAAATTAGTAAGCACAATGAAAATTAATGGAAAATTTAAAATAAATTATTGTTACATACACAACAGGAATTAGTATTTTATTTTTTATAAATATTATTATCATGCTTAATCATTAGAATTTTTTTTTACTTGTGTGTGTGTTAACTCGTGAATAATTTGAGTAAATTAATAAATATATACATGGCTAGATTAATAGGATCACCCTGAATTTTCTTTAAGCACAAATTAAGAAGTATTATTTTTTTCTTTTACATTTATATATGATGTTAAAATAAGAACCATATATAAAGGGGATAAATCATTTATAATAATGCTTCATTAAATTGTAGTTAAATGCACATATCTGTTTTAATTCTTAAAAGTTTTTCCTTGTTGCAAATATAACAACTAAAGACAAATGAACAAGATTAAAACAGAAAATAAAATACAATACAATACAATAAATAAATGAACAAATAAATAAATCTAGTATGTTGTGGCCATCTCAAAACTTTCTACTATATTTCCCTACACAAATTTACGCAGTAAAAGTTAAAAATTATTTGTTATTATTTTTTCCATTATGAATGTAGACCATTTTCATCTCTGAGAGGTCTCGATGTATTACACCAAAGATCCAATGGAAGTGATGTTTTTACCATGCAGGTGATAGCCTTCCCGTACTCAGGGAATGTTGCAGTTTAGCAGTTCTAACTATCGGCCATTATGCACCAAAATTGGATGAGCTTACTGTCTTTTAATGGTCTTCTTTATATCAAGTTTTCTTCGATTATATGCATTAGAACGTAAAATATAGCATTCCATTAAATTGTGGAAATCGCTGTATAGCAGCAGTTGAGCTATTGAGTAACATATTGCAGCTATTGAGCAATTTGCACCAAAATTTGATAACAACTAATTTATGTCAAGCTAAATTTACTTATAAATTTATATGCAATTCTGCGCATGAATTCCTGAGATATAGCCTTCCCTAAAATAGCAGAAATTGCTGTAAAGTACCGACACCTGTTTAGCTTTTGACACCAAAAGTTGATAAGCACTAACATATGTCAAGGTGAAAATACATATAAATTTATTGGCACTTCCCTGCAGCAGTTCCTGAGATATAACCTTCCCTGGAAATGAGGGAATCACTATGTAACAGAGCCACATTTTAACGATTGTCACCAGAAGTTGACAAGCACTAAATTATGCCAAGGTGCAACTATACATAAATTTATATTTAATTCTGAGCAGTAGTTTCTGAGATACGGTGAAAACAAATTCTCTATCTCTCTTATGCGTAAAGACACACAGGCACAGAGACAGACATCTTCTAAAAATGGTCAAATCGTATTCCGGAGCTCTCAAAACTTGTAAATCCTACGAAAACCGTAATTTGAAAATTTTTACGCATCCAGTACTGACTTTAATTGAATATAGAAGAAAGAAAGAAAGGGGGGAAAAAAGAAGAAGAAGAAGGAGAAAGAATTTTAAATGAACAACTAGTAAATATTTTCTAATACAAAAAGAAGTAATCTGGGTAATTAAATATATCCAAACATTATTTTACAAACTAAAGAAAGAAGGTGGATACCAAAAGCGACTATTTATTCATGATAAGAGTTATATTCTTAAATCTGAGTTTCAAATAAAAAAAAAAAATAAAATAAAAAAAATGGAAGAGAAACAGTACAACTACAACAATGATACCATCTGATTATTTCTAATCAAACAAAAACACCGTTTAAAAAAAAATTTTTTCTTTTTTGTTTGTTTGTTTGTTTGTTTGTTTGCTGATGCACTTCAAGAACTATTTTGACTTCTCAAATCAGTAAAATAATTTTATGAATTTAGTTGCAAAAACATTATCTTAAGATTTTTCTTCTCTAAAATTTTGAAGTATGTGCCTACTTAAAAATACAAAGATGAGATAACAATCATTTATTTATTTATTCATTCAATTTATTTATTTATTATTTAATTTTCATTCGTAAAATCAAGTTTTAGTAAACTTATTTGGTAATTTATAAAAACAACTGATGCTAGAATCTGCTTTTACATTTGTCTTTCAATATTTATAAAAATATATTTATTTAAAAGATTAAATCCTCTTTAACATTTTTAACGAGAATGTATTTTAGTACATGCTGCATAATGAATACATATATATATATATATATATTAAATATATTATATGTTCTATATTTCATATTATTCTTACGAATTTTGCTTAATTGTTACGTGCCTACTGTTTTCTTTCGCTTAATATATATATATATATATATATATATATATATATATATATATATATATATATATATATATTAATCACAATATACGATCCAAATTTTATTCAAATTTTATTTTATTTAAAAACAAATTGCATGTGCGATATAAATGCACAGAATTCTTTCGAATGATACTTTTGCTTTCTATTTTTGACAATTATTTTTATTTTATTTTTTGTAATAATTTACATTTTGTTGTATAAAAAGGAAGCTTTTGTAAAAATACTAAACTAAGGATTATACGCTAAACTAATGCTAATACTACTAAGCTATAGCTAATGCTTTTGCTATACTAATGCTTTTGGAAACTAAACAAATAAACATTTCTAAAAAATGCAGAATCTTGTTTGTTGTTTCAGTAAAATGTTGTAACTAAATTACACATTGTTATTTTATTATTATTATTATTATTATTATTATTAAGATAAAAAAGAAAAAAGAAGGAGGGAAGGGAGATGAGTAATTTTATTACAACTACGTTCTCTAAAATTACGTTATTTATGTTAGGTATTCATAGAAACTTATCAGCAAATAACATTAATTACATTCTAAAGAAAGGGCATACTTCATTACGTTGAGTGACTGGCAAAAAGTGTTCCAACGTTCCAACCACCGATCGTAAAAATAAAGCCATGGTTGTAAATCTATTAGCCTTTTTTTTTTTTTTTTTCAAAGAATGTAAATGACTTTTAATAAATTGTCTATACTCCAGATGTAGCAAATACGGGTACTGAACATTTTTTTCGAAGA
The DNA here is from genome assembly GCA_963930645.1 of Salticus scenicus. Classification (NCBI taxonomy): domain Eukaryota; kingdom Metazoa; phylum Arthropoda; class Arachnida; order Araneae; family Salticidae; genus Salticus; species Salticus scenicus. The sequence continues at coordinate 111,868,715 of OZ005652.1, forward strand.
AGGGATCTGGCCGTATCAATTTAATTATCAAAAAAAGAAAAAGAAAGAAAGAAACATTCTCCAGAGAGAATCAACATGTTGTTATAAAAGATTCTGTGTATATTTAAGAACAATTATTCTCCTAGTTATAGGTTCAGAATAAATAAACGTATGCAGTTTTATTTATTTTAATATTCTCTATGTTGTAATTTTTTTTCTTAAATAAATAAATTTCATGATTTGAATTCAATGTATATATATATATATATATATATATATATATATATATATATATATATATATATATATATATTATTGAATGTCCTTAAAAAATTACATAGTTATATTGTTTCTAACAAGTGTAATTTTTTTCTAAAAAATAGTTTTCAACTCAAAAATAAAATTAAAAATCTTACTGATATTACTGGTATAAAAACTTTTGATTTCAATGATCTTTTTAATAATATTGATATTAAAGATATGTTTGATATTATAAATAAACTTTTTGTAGAAAATTTGCAGTATTTAAATCTAAATGTTTGCATAACTCCTTCAGCTTTTAAAACTCTGACTAGGTTTATCCTTTTCCATAACTATATTTTATTCAATAAATATTTATATAAACAACGTTTAGGATTGCCACAAGGTGGAATTGCTTCTAGCATATTAGCTGATCTATACTTATATTATTATGAGCGTGACATTGAGTGTACTAACTTTAAATTACTACGATACATAGATGATATAATTATATTATATTGGGATGAAAATCACACCAAACTAGACTTACCTGTCAAATATCCTGAAAATCTGTCTCTAAGTAGTACTGATTTGGATTCTAGTGTCATTAATTTCTTAGATTTAAAAATTATTCTTAATAGTAATGGCCAATTAGAATTTGACTTATACGATAAAAAGAAAGATTTCCCCTTTAAGGTAAATTTTTTCACTAACTTTAAAACATGCTTACATAAATCTGTATTTGTCAATATTCTTCTTAATTTTACTCTAAGGATCAAATATTTAGTGTCTGATAAACATCAAAAATTACAATTTCGATTCTTTAAAAATTTAGCATTAATTAATGGCTATCCCAAACACTTAATAAAAAAATTCTTTTAATTATTTATTTAATTATTATTATTATTATTTATTTTTTTTTTTTTTTTTTTATTTATTTATTTATTTTTTTTTTTTCTCCTCATACATTTTATTCAAATTTAAATTTACGTTTAGGTATTATTATTTGGTTTTCATCAAATACATTGATTATTTACATCCTAAATTTATTTGATTTTAATTTTCCATTATTTTCATCTTATTACTCCAGATGGCAGCACTATTCATGATTCAATATTAGGACTCATCATCTGATTTTTTTTTTTTTTTCAAGGATTTGAATCCTTATCCTACATGAATTCCACTGTGAATCCTAAAAATTACTCTATGGTCAATGCTATTTTGAACTAATTAACTGTGGATCTAACTGCTAACTGATTGTTACATTTTTACATGTGCGAGTGTGCGACGTTCATTGCTTCAATTTCATTTAGAAAGGTTAAAGTAATCTTATTATTCTACACTTTTGTGGGATTAATTTTAATCTTATATTTAAATGGTTATGGTTTTTCATTTTTAGGTAAAGGTTTTATTATGATTATCGATTTATTATAGTTTCATTATAATCTTCGTTTTTCTGTATTGACTATGTCTATTTCTTTATTGAGTTGTGTTCATATCAAATATTTTATTCAGTAAGTTGAATTTTTGTATTTTTATTTTAATCTTAATTTTATGGTTTTGGTTTGTCATATTAGGTTATAGTTTTGTTTTTATCTTCTCGTTTAATGGTTTTTCTATGGGTGTTTCGGGCCTGCGAACAAAGAAATTCTTAGCTTATGCTTTCTTTGTTACAGAAAAACATCCATATTTTAGCATATTTGCATTCTACCAGGCCCTTGACAAAGTTAGAATGCAAATAATGCTTTTTTTCTTTTTCTTTTTTCTTTTTTTTTTTTTTTTCTCTCATTCCAATTTCCAATATTTATTTCGATTTTTCTTTAATTATTCTTTGATTTGATATGGGTAGTCTCAGCTTGTGATCCGAGGAATTGTTTTGATACTGAAGTTGAGTCATCTTTAAATTTCATAAAAACATTTTTGCACTGATTATATTAATGTATTTCTATATATATATATATATATATATATATATATATATATATTTAATTAATGTTGGAATTTTTTCTTATACTTTTGATATTTTATACTTCGAAAATACATTTTAAGTCAATAATTTCTTTAAAATTTATTTTAATTCATATTATCCTTTCCATCGTTCTCATTCGTTTTTTATTATTTTTCTTTCCTTTCCTTTCCTTTTCTTTTCTTTTTCTTTTTTATAATACAATATTTTACTTTAGAAACTTTCTTAGTTTGTTTCTTCATTAGTGAAATTCGTCCATGCATGAATTATTAACGATGACTTGATTTCATTTTTTAAAATATTTCAGTATATATTTTTAAAAATCCATATCATTTATAGTTAATAGGATTTACTGTAATAATAATGACTACTATATTTCTAAGGTTAATAAGATAAATATTTATTTAAATATAATTTTTTTATTTTTAAAATTACTGAATTAGCATTACATTATAAACGTTTATATTTTTCACAACTTCTAATAACACAATACTAACTTAAAAAAAATGTCTTGCTTTTGCCTCCAAATCAGTTAGCACGTGTTTTTTTTTTTTTTTTTTTTGCACCTAAAAAAGAAAGCTCACGTCCCTTCGAAACCTACAGTGCTTTATTATTAATATTACTATTATTATTATTATTATTTTATGGTGTGTGAAGAAGTTTTTCAAGTTTTTAATAACAATTCCCCATATGGAAGTTTAGAAAAAAAAAAAAAAAATATATATATATATATATATATATATATATATATTCAAACTGATTATTTTCAGTTTTTATTTTCTAGTATGTATAATGGGTACTTTCAAAATTACAAAGACATTATTAAATACATATATAAAATACTGTAATTACAATCATTATGTACATATTTTTTAATTTTTTACTTTTTCATTTGTGAAAATAAGTTCGTTGTATATCATTGACTAGCTTCTTAATCAAGATATAGGGGAGCTAGGGGCTAGTTGTAACAGGGATAAACAGTAACACTCAAGTTTGCATCATTTTTGATTAGATATTTCAATAAACATAATTCTTATGATGCGCGTTATTATGTAAGAACAATCAGTGTTCCGCAGAAACGGGTTAATGAAGTGTTTTGTACATATGCTACGTTTCAGCTATTTAGTGGAAAAAACGAATGCCGTAATTTTTGATTGAAAGTATGTTATTTAATATTTTAAAGATTTCTTTATAGCTATTTATTTTGTCTATGTGTTAAGTTATAAAATGCATGTTTAATATTTTGTATAAATTGTTATATATATATATATATATATATATATATATATATAAACAAAATATCCAAAATCATACGATGGGGCAAGTTGAAACAAAATTTTGGGGCAAATTGTAACATTTTACCATATAATTAGACGTTACACTTTAAACGTTAACAAGCAAATTGTTCATTTTATGCTTTATTCTATGAATTTGTTTTTCTTGTTTTATAATGACAATGAGAAACTATAAAAAGAAGTCTGAAAGAGTTTCAAAGACTCAAGACATACACGAGTTAACTACAGCTGAAATCTTCGAGAAAGGCACAAGTCTTACATTTTCATCACCGCCTTTTCTTCAGGACTGTTTGCGTAATAAGAATTTTATGCATTTTTTTGCTACCACTATATTTATACAATAACTTCTATACTGTTAAATCACGACATATTGCTTTTAAAATGCAATACAAATCTATCTAAAAAAAAAATGATGGCAAATAAAGCGAAAAAATGTTTATACTTAAAACGGCCTGAAAAAAAAAGGCAGAGACTGTGACCCTTGCTACAAATACAGATTCTGAATCAAAAGAATGCTTTTACTTTACTTCTGGAGATGTCTACCGCCCCTCTGAAGCACAAAAATGGGTAAAATGCTTAATTTTCAAATTGCGGCAATATTAAATGTGGGAGAGGGAACAATATATCATTTGTTTGTATTAACTGCAGTTTTGACAAAGGCTGACATTTATGTTTATTAGTTATTTAATTTTCTCTTTATTTTACTATAATTCATTTGATATACTTCCTTGTTACTACACCAAGTAGGTATCATTTTATATTAGTTATTAATTGTCTTTTTTTTTATTAAATTAATAAATTATTATAATAAATTATTAATAATAGATTAAACAAATAATATTAATAATAAATAAATAAAATAATAATAATAATAATAATGAATTAATAATAATGAATTAATAATAATAGTAATAATGAAATAATTTTGAAATACTGTCCTTTACATTGCTAGCATTTCCCACGTATCTGTTACTATTTGGCCCAAGTGTGTTACAAATTACCCCAATTCCGAGGCAAATTGTAAATTATATATATATGAATATTGTAGATAAATCTGTAGTCTATGCAAAACAGCAAATATAAACAAGAAAACGTTACTATATTTTAAAATAGGTGCAGTTTTCTAAAATGTGTTACAACTAGCCCCTAGCGTCTCTACTTATGCATTATATTCGTATAACATGGAGATGTTATTATTTAATGGTAAAACGCAAATTAATTTGAAAATTAATATATATATATATATTACCTTCAAAATGTTAACGTATTTCGTACCTTTTATAACTAAAGATTATCATGATTAAAAATCAATTGAGGATCTTAGCTTTATATCTAGAAAATAATAATTTAATCGAGGTATATGTAACTATAAATACATAATTGTCCTAAATAATCTCTTAAAATTCAAGTTAAAAAACACCAATTTTGACTTTCATCTTTTTATATGATTAATATATCCACCACAAAAAAGTTCAATAAACCAATTTTAATAAAATTATATCATACTGTAGCTAAACGCAAGTTAGCTTATTTGTTTTATTTATTTAACACTTTTTCTTGTTGTAAATGAAGCAACTAAATTCAAATGAATAAGAATATAACAAAATAAGTTCAAATTCGATTTAAGTCAGAGTATAACGGTATATATTTTGTAACACAAAAATGATCTGATTCTTTGGATATATTCTAACATTATTTCACAAAGAAACAAACAAACAAACAAACAAAAAAAAAACTGCAATCAAAAGTAAGGACTTATCCATGACAAGGTTCATATACTTAAATCAAAATTTCAAACAAAAAGGACTTGAAAAAAAAAAAAAAAAAAAAAAGAAAGAAAGAAAAGAGTACATTCAATAAGAATGGTTTCAAAAAATATCGTCTCTGATTTCGATATTAAACAATTTTAAGTTCTTTAAAACCTTTTTGTAAAAAAGAGAAAAAAAACAATATCTTAATCTTTTTATTATTGTTATTATTGTTATTATTTTATTTTTACTTTTTAAGGTTTTGGAGTATCTGCATACTTAAAACCAAAAAGACACAATCGCGCAGATATATATATATATATATATATAATTTTGTAATTTATGTTAGAATTAGGTAAGATGCCGTAAATTTCATTTAATACTTCTGTTAAATTCCCTGTTGACTATATTTGTTATTTATTGAAATTTTTATGTGCACACTTTTTTTATAAATTAATATATATTTATTTTAAACACATGATTGGCGTAGACAAAAGCTAAATAAAAAGTTATAAATTACCTTGTTTATTATTTTGCGAAAATTAATGCTTAACTAACTTAAAACAACAAAAAAGACCATTCGGCTATTTTTTTCCTGAGTAAAACTGCTGGCAACTTACCACAAATATTTGAATAATACGTAAGTGTGCTTATTAACGAACCAAAAAGGGGAAACAGTCACTTTTAGACGTTTGGGGAGAAGCCCCAGACATTCTGCTTTAAAAAAATTATCCGAACCTATATAAACTGCGATCCCACCAGTAGCCAAGCGGCTCTGCGCTCAAAGCTTGTAATCGTAAAGAGCCGGGTTCGAACTCCAGTGACGCTCATCGACCTAGCCATTCGGCGTTTTCCGTTGTTTTCTCCAAAACTTACGTTAATACGAGCTAGATTCCTTTAGAAAGACCACCCAAGAGGATCATCCACGTATAGGCCTAGAACCCAAGTATTGTCAATCAACCTTAAGCCCCACAACCGACCAAATAACCTATATACACCACAGTTTCATAACTAACTAAAAATGAGACAAGTCAAAATTTTAAACACTTCTTAATAAAGATAGATTATCGATTCAAACTATTCTATGTGAATTGAAAAAAATTCATTGAACGTAGTATACGTCACTTTACTGATGTACCTGTCCTATTAGTGGCCGACTCTCCCGTACGGCACATACATATAAAATAAACTCATGACACGGAATCTTGTAACGCGGTATCTAACCTCGACTTACTTTTTTCTTAAAAAATAAATAAATAAATAAAAAATCCTTTTCTTACAAATAAGTTTCAGTAAACTCGCGCAGCCCCTTTTAAAAATACCTCAGGGTAGGCTCTGCTAATACATTTGTCTTTTGAAATATACGGAAGAACTTATTCAGGGTATTAAAACATCTTTAAAGTTTTATATAAGAATATTGCTACTATAAAACCAAAAAATCTTTTTTTTTTTCCTTCTTGAATAAATACAACATGCATTCTGTATTTAAAATTATTTTCCCGAATTATGCTTGTTCCACTACAATTTATAGTTTTTTTTTTTTCTTTTTCTTTTTATAAATAAACCAGGAGCTATTGAAATTAGGGTAAAAAGCTTTATTTATTTGTTTATTTTTTAACACAATGATAAATCCAATTTTTTTAAAGATTTTATTTCATTTTAAAATAAATTTCGTGTGCAAAATAAAATGTCGGGTTGCTTTCATAGTATACTTTTTGCTCTCAATTTTCTACGCGTTTATAAGTTTTATTAATTTTACTATTATTATTATTATTATTATTATTATTATTATTATTAATGTTTATTTAAGGAAACATTTGCAAAAATAAATGTTAAATCCATTCCATATACATATAACATGCAGAAGTTTAATTTTCATTTTAGTAAAATGAACTTACGGCATCTGTACTAAGTATTTATTTAAAAAATTCAGGAATTAACTTTAATTAGTTTAAAATAAGAAAAAAAGCATATTTTTGTTTTCAATAAAAAAGGTTATTTATGTAGTTTTAAAAAGAATTAACTATTTTAGTTAAAATACTTTAATAACGATAAGTCTTTTTTAAACGTGTAAAGGCTTATATAAATACATCATGTCATATACTATTACATAATGGGAATAATTTTATTACATAAAAATTACAATAAGAAAGTTAATAAGTTTTACAAGTAAGTTTGATTTACAGAAGCGACGTAAATTTAACTTTTATATAATTATAGGAATTTATCTTATATATAAAATATACTTTCGCAGAAATTTCCTCCTACTTAAATATTTTAGATATCTGTATTGAAACTAGTATAAATCGATGATTTCTTTAAATAAATCAAGATAAAATAATTTCAAATACAAGTTTTAAAAAATAAATTTATTGCCATTGCTTGAAAATATCTTTTTTTCTTCACAAAGAAAAACACATTTTTTATATTGTATTCTGTTATTTCTTCATTGTTTGTCTTTTACAGAAAAAAAGATTAAACTATCTTTGATAGTATTGTTGACATCATGTGATAGTCAAGGATGCAAGGAAATATTGAACAAATTCATCCATCAAAACATAAAAATAAATAAATAAATAAATAAATAAATAAAGTCCTCAAAAATTCGATAAATTCATTTGTAGGCAATATCTGTGTATTATAAAAGAAAAAGATAAAAAATCAATCTCAAGAGAGAATCAACATGTTTTAATAAAAATATGTGCATATATTTATACATACTTGTTTTTTAGTTATAGATTTAATATAAATAAACAAATGGGATTTTAAAATGCTTTATTTATTTTTGTTATTTTCTGTATCTTCTTGCATTTATCAAAAATATAAATTTCATCGTTTTAAATTATCTAATAAATCTGCGCTTCCATATGATTATTAGAAATTTTTCTGTTATTTTTGCCTTTTATGCTTCTAAAATATATTTCAAATAAAAAATTCTTATTTATACAAATTTTTATTTCTTTCTCCAACTTTTTCTACCACCCCTATATATTTCTTTTATTCAATACGACTATTTATTTTTCAAACATTCTTAGATCATATTTTAACAAGCGATATTAGTTCATTTATGCATTATTAACAATGACTTGATTTAAACATTTCAATAATTAATAAAAAATAAATAAGTAAATAAATAAATATAACATTTATCTTCAATAAATATTACTGTAAAAATAATTGATACTACATTTCTAAGGTCAATAACTTAAATATCTATTTAAAAATTATTCGATTTTCAAAATAATAAGTTAGCATTAGTTTATAATTTCTTTTAATTACTCTAATCTTTTTGTACCATATTCGATAAGAATTTAAAACTCGTACGCGTATGTGTGCATTTCTTTCGTAGAAAGAATTCGACTCCATTCAAGAATTTATTTAACTTTTTCGAAATATATTTAAATTAGGGTTATTAATAAAAGTATACTTTATAGATAATTCTTTCTTTCTTTCTTTTTTTTTTTTTCAATATTTGAAATTTCCAAGTGATTTAATCTTATTTTTCTAGTTAGTATTGTAAAGAATTTTCCGTTGTCAGTGAAATAAATATCTGTCTAAGTATAATTGGATATTTTAAATGAAAAATTTTTATTGCATTTTAAGATTATACATATGGTTTCATTTAGAATGCCTTAAAAATATACACTTAATTAAATGTCATTAAGAAAATTAATTAGAATTTATACAGAATTAACAAATATTACTAAACAAATTATGTTTAAATACGCAAGCACAGACATTATATGATGTATATACGAGGGGAGGATAAAGAGCTCCTAACTTTGCCCAGAAAGAAAAGAATAAAAGTTATGAAATTATATATTTATTCAAATAGTCCCCTGGAGCCTGATACACTTTCTTCAGTTTTATTGTAACATTTGTACCCATTAAAATAAAATGTATTTGGTTTTTCCTGAAACCAGCTTTCAGCAGCATCTTGGACGTTAGAAATTCTTCGAAACGTTGCCCCTTCAAGTGTTCAAAGAAAAATAATCAGAAGGAGCTTGGTCAGGTGAATATGCTGGAGCATTCGTAAACGAGTATTCAAACTAGCTCGAACAACGTTGAAAGTGTGCGCATTGTCAGACAAAAGCAGGATTTATATGGTCAATTTACCCGGCGTTTATTCTTTGGCGGTTTGCAAAATACTATTCATTTATTCTGGAGCCCTGAGGTAAAAAGTCTATCAGCAGAATACCATCTTTATCGCAGAAAACGGACGCAGAGACGTTTTGGCTGATTTCTGGGTGCATAACTCCTATGGCCACGGGGAATCCATATGCCATTGTTCTTTTGATTGTTCCTTTTTTTAGGATCATAAATATGGAGCCACGTTTCGTCTTCTATCACTAATCTAGACAGAAAGTCCTCTCAAGGTTCAAAATAGGCCAAAATATATTTGGATATTTACAACCGTCACCTTTTTCTGATCATTGTTCAAACATTTTAGCGCTAATAAAACAAATATGTTGTAAAAATCAGCATCACTTGATATTTGTACAGTTGCATATCAAGACAAGTAGCTTTCATTTGTAACCAAATTTATTCTTCTATTTAAATTCGAAGGAGACAAAGTCGGTAACTTTCCACCTACCTTCGTATATATATGCACTGAATTTTGAAACAACTCAGATATAATTCTTTTTTTTAATTATTTATCATAAACTAATGTACTTACTGTGGACTCTCTATTTCTTCATATTTACTTTCTATTTGTTAACTATTAACTTTTATTTAAGAGGTAATCAATTTTGAATATAATTTGAACATTTTGTGCTAATTACAGGAATTTCACGACAGTTGACTAGAGTTGAGCGAAAAATAACAAGGGTTTTCAAACACAGAAAGGCCAAAAAGATAATAAAAATAACAATGATTAAGTGATTCAAATTCTTATTGATTTATACGGTAAAATGAACAAAAACACATTAACGATAAAATCAATATACTGTTATAAGTTAATTTATTATTCTTCAGTAAATAATTCAGCTTATAACATTTGAAAATTTTTAAAATATTGGTTTTGAATAATTTTTAACTAAACATTATGATATAATTTTGTTACTTTAAGTATAATCCATAATATGTGAGACGTAACAGAAAAATCATCTTTTTGTTTATTTACTTTTCAGCTTACATTCAGCAATATTTTAGAGACTGATTGCAATATTAAACAGAATAGTAAAGCAGCTTCCTTTGGTTAACTGCTTTCCTTGCTAAGTGTATTTTCAATTTTACTTTTTCATTTGTAATATTATCTAAATATATGTTTTTATTGCTTTCTGTTATGAATGAAAAAAAAAAGTATAAAAATATTAATTTGAACTAATTTAAAAATTTCAGTTTGTTCACGTTTAATTCAACTCTCATTTTTATAAATATATTAATAAATAACAAATTGTTAATTTACCATGTAAAATTTAATAATAACCATTTCATTAGACGATCACTATGAATTTCAACAGTTGTATAATCGGATAATCATTTGCTTCGTATTCATTATTTATTAAATATAAAATTTTCCGTAAAATATGTAACCCTCGATTTCATAAAATTTTATATTTAATTGCAATTTGTGACCATTTTTCCCAAAATTATTCATCAAAGCTAGTGGAATGTTATTTAAAATTAATGCAGTTTTGTAATGTTAAATTCCTTATTTAATATATGAGCTATTTAAAACGGCTGGTTTATCTTATATACAGGATGTCCACTGAATTTAGACCCCCCTTACCTTAACGCTTTTTAGAACGTCTAAAGCATTAGTCTTAAACATACGTTTTTGTAAAGTGGTTATGTCATAAATGTTTTATTCGTTTGCCGCGCTACCTAATGGGAAATAACGGTATAATAAATAATGAAATATAATAAAATTACATTTCATTTATCGGAAACGGTAAGTGAGAGACTACCGGACATTTAAACTGTCAATCACAAAGTGTTAGTGCATGTTCGATTTTGCACGAAATGAAACTTTGCATTCAATATTTCTAAAAATTTAAAGCTTAAAATGCGTTTATGGTTGCACAGAAAAAAAAATACATTAATCATATTTTTCTTATATAGTCTTCGTAAAAATTTCGTTAACCAAAACAAAATTATTCTATTTTTTTAGTTATATATCAGATATGTTGATCAATATTTTTTTTAATTAACAAACAATTTTGTTGATTTAAACAATTTTTTTATACATTCGCCCATCGCTCGCTCGTTGGTTTTTTCTAGTAAGATATGTGACATATCTTATCGGACTATCCAATAAGAGTGACTGTTTCTTCAATAATTTTCTCGTGGTCAATCGAGACAAACTGATTTGTTAAACTGTACAAAGCTATTGTTAAAAGGGTAAAATAAATATAAAAATCAGTCAATAAAATAAATGTGGTTTAACCAATAAGGCTTTTTTTTTCCGGTGGTGTCATGGTATCCCAAACTAAAAAGTGGACACCTTTTAAATCCTTAACAAAAGGAAAAAAGACGAGACATTTTTAAACCATGGTTCTTTCGAACTGAAAGAATTGATGTACACCAGAAGAACGAAGTTGGCGAGTTTTTAGTCAATAAAATGTTATCCTTTCGGATGCATTTTCAAAATTATCGAGTTAAAAATTACAATTAGGAAATGCGTGTTTTACACGTTTTAATCTTAGAATTATTGATTTTATGGTGTCTTTTAGTACTAATAGATACTATAGAGCTATAAAGCTACATACTATAAAGCTATATAGATACTATGATGCTGTAAAGCTTAGTATTTGGTTTTTTTTTCCATATCGTTTGCAGTTTCTCAGCAGAATTAAACATGCTAACTCGCTGTTTACCAACAAATGACGCTGTAACAGATCTCAACTTTAATCGCAGTCCTTTTACTAAATTTAAATATCACATTCAAGCAAGTAATTATCGCCGTTTTAATCTTTTGAGGAACAGTAATTTAGTGATTATCCTATATTCAGGTTATGGCAGTAGAACTGTTTGGGAGACAGAATAACTGCATCCTTTCGCTTAATATATTGACTAATATTTTAAAAATATATATATATTAGTGTTTATATTTCTCGTAGAAAAATTCTAATTGGTAATACAAATTAGCTGTTGTTATTATCGTGCAGGCTATTAAACTGTAGGATAAAACTAGAAATGTAAAGGACAAGTTTGTTAATAGAAATTACAATGCAGAGAAATATTTCGAAAAAATGTCAATCTCTGTTTCTTATAAAAGTTTTAAAAGGCATTTTCTCTAAATTACGCTTGGATTCGAAAGGTAAAACTAATTCGAAAGTGTTTTCATTTAGAAAGCAATATAATAAATATAGTGTTCTAACTATTAGTAAAATGGCTGTGATCTTATTATCCATAATCTGTTCAATATTTCTCTAACGCGGACCAGTTACGATTAAGTTTTGTCGAAACGATACGATGGTGATTTAAAGTGTTATTTAATTGGTCAACCTAGATCGAATTCTTCATCAAATCATAAAGTCGTCTGCTAGAGATTTTGATCGCAAAAATGTAATCTAATAAAATTTAAATGCACATTTTCAAATTGAAAAAAAAAATAATAATAATAACTTTTTGGGCTGAAACATACACTCAAAATGTCGTATTTAGAAATATGTTTGGTAGAATTTAAAGCAAATTAAGGATTGCATTTCATCTTTGGCTATTATAGAGGTTGATGCCATCTGTTGACCGAAATAGGAATCACCATATTAAAAGACTGTTGTAATTCAACAACAATTGAATTTAGTTTTAAGAATTTTTAACTTATGAGCGGTAAAAAAATATTTTCTAAAAATGAAATTATAATGCAAATATCAAAAATTTAAATATCTTTTACTGAAAAAATAATAAAGAAAACTGAATTTTTTCAGTGAATGATTTTATTTATGTGATTTTCCTTAAAACTGTGTTAAGTGGTGCTACTATCATGCAGATGTTCTGTGTAGGAAAGGTTAGTCTACTAACTAGTTCGTAGATAATTTCCTTTAAAAAGCCATATGCTAAATATTTTTTTCATATATTATTTAAATGATAATGGCCTTCCTAGTAACAATCCTTACTTTGATATGGCTAACAAAAATTTTTGTCTTTAAAATGATTCAGAAATATTTCATTTTAAAGAAAAAAAAAATGTTATTACTCTAAGAAATAACTTTATTTATTTATTTGTTCTGATGAACCTTGTATTTTCAAAACAAACTTCCACATAGAATTGCAGTTTTTTTTTTTTTTTTTTTTAACGATATATAAAAGATATTTTTATTCACATTAATTGTTCTCTGCTTGTTATTTTTTAGTCAAGATAACACGAACTTCTAGAAAATACGAATGTGTAGAAGAAAAACGTATATTATGAAAATTATTAATTTATGTGAAATCTTAATTTTAGAGTTTAAATTTCTTGTATATTAGGAAACATATATTTATTAAAAAAGTAAAATGTTGTTATTTAGCTCATTAATGTAAATTAGTAAGCACAATGAAAATTAATGGAAAATTTAAAATAAATTATTGTTACATACACAACAGGAATTAGTATTTTATTTTTTATAAATATTATTATCATGCTTAATCATTAGAATTTTTTTTTACTTGTGTGTGTGTTAACTCGTGAATAATTTGAGTAAATTAATAAATATATACATGGCTAGATTAATAGGATCACCCTGAATTTTCTTTAAGCACAAATTAAGAAGTATTATTTTTTTCTTTTACATTTATATATGATGTTAAAATAAGAACCATATATAAAGGGGATAAATCATTTATAATAATGCTTCATTAAATTGTAGTTAAATGCACATATCTGTTTTAATTCTTAAAAGTTTTTCCTTGTTGCAAATATAACAACTAAAGACAAATGAACAAGATTAAAACAGAAAATAAAATACAATACAATACAATAAATAAATGAACAAATAAATAAATCTAGTATGTTGTGGCCATCTCAAAACTTTCTACTATATTTCCCTACACAAATTTACGCAGTAAAAGTTAAAAATTATTTGTTATTATTTTTTCCATTATGAATGTAGACCATTTTCATCTCTGAGAGGTCTCGATGTATTACACCAAAGATCCAATGGAAGTGATGTTTTTACCATGCAGGTGATAGCCTTCCCGTACTCAGGGAATGTTGCAGTTTAGCAGTTCTAACTATCGGCCATTATGCACCAAAATTGGATGAGCTTACTGTCTTTTAATGGTCTTCTTTATATCAAGTTTTCTTCGATTATATGCATTAGAACGTAAAATATAGCATTCCATTAAATTGTGGAAATCGCTGTATAGCAGCAGTTGAGCTATTGAGTAACATATTGCAGCTATTGAGCAATTTGCACCAAAATTTGATAACAACTAATTTATGTCAAGCTAAATTTACTTATAAATTTATATGCAATTCTGCGCATGAATTCCTGAGATATAGCCTTCCCTAAAATAGCAGAAATTGCTGTAAAGTACCGACACCTGTTTAGCTTTTGACACCAAAAGTTGATAAGCACTAACATATGTCAAGGTGAAAATACATATAAATTTATTGGCACTTCCCTGCAGCAGTTCCTGAGATATAACCTTCCCTGGAAATGAGGGAATCACTATGTAACAGAGCCACATTTTAACGATTGTCACCAGAAGTTGACAAGCACTAAATTATGCCAAGGTGCAACTATACATAAATTTATATTTAATTCTGAGCAGTAGTTTCTGAGATACGGTGAAAACAAATTCTCTATCTCTCTTATGCGTAAAGACACACAGGCACAGAGACAGACATCTTCTAAAAATGGTCAAATCGTATTCCGGAGCTCTCAAAACTTGTAAATCCTACGAAAACCGTAATTTGAAAATTTTTACGCATCCAGTACTGACTTTAATTGAATATAGAAGAAAGAAAGAAAGGGGGGAAAAAAGAAGAAGAAGAAGGAGAAAGAATTTTAAATGAACAACTAGTAAATATTTTCTAATACAAAAAGAAGTAATCTGGGTAATTAAATATATCCAAACATTATTTTACAAACTAAAGAAAGAAGGTGGATACCAAAAGCGACTATTTATTCATGATAAGAGTTATATTCTTAAATCTGAGTTTCAAAAAAAAAAA
The DNA here is from genome assembly GCA_963930645.1 of Salticus scenicus. Lineage (NCBI taxonomy): Eukaryota > Metazoa > Arthropoda > Arachnida > Araneae > Salticidae > Salticus > Salticus scenicus. The sequence goes on from OZ005652.1 coordinate 111,884,048, forward strand.
AAAATAAAAAATAAAAAAAATGGAAGAGAAACAGTACAACTACAACAATGATACCATCTGATTATTTCTAATCAAACAAAAACACCGTTTAAAAAAAAAATTTTTCTTTTTTGTTTGTTTGTTTGTTTGTTTGTTTGCTGATGCACTTCAAGAACTATTTTGACTTCTCAAATCAGTAAAATAATTTTATGCATTTAGTTGCAAAAACATTATCTTAAGATTTTTCTTCTCTAAAATTTTGAAGTATGTGCCTACTTAAAAATACAAAGATGAGATAACAATCATTTATTTATTTATTCATTCAATTTATTTATTTATTATTTAATTTTCATTCGTAAAATCAAGTTTTAGTAAACTTATTTGGTAATTTATAAAAACAACTGATGCTAGAATCTGCTTTTACATTTGTCTTTCAATATTTATAAAAATATATTTATTTAAAAGATTAAATCCTCTTTAACATTTTTAACGAGAATGTATTTTAGTACATGCTGCATAATGAATACATATATATATATATATATATATATATTAAATATATTATATGTTCTATATTTCATATTATTCTTACGAATTTTGCTTAATTGTTACGTGCCTACTGTTTTCTTTCGCTTAATATATATATATATATATATATATATATATATATATATATATATTAATCACAATATACGATCCAAATTTTATTCAAATTTTATTTTATTTAAAAACAAATTGCATGTGCGATATAAATGCACAGAATTCTTTCGAATGATACTTTTGCTTTCTATTTTTGACAATTATTTTTATTTTATTTTTTGTAATAATTTACATTTTGTTGTATAAAAAGGAAGCTTTTGTAAAAATACTAAACTAAGGATTATACGCTAAACTAATGCTAATACTACTAAGCTATAGCTAATGCTTTTGCTATACTAATGCTTTTGGAAACTAAACAAATAAACATTTCTAAAAAATGCAGAATCTTGTTTGTTGTTTCAGTAAAATGTTGTAACTAAATTACACATTGTTATTTTATTATTATTATTATTATTATTATTATTAAGATAAAAAAGAAAAAAGAAGGAGGGAAGGGAGATGAGTAATTTTATTACAACTACGTTCTCTAAAATTACGTTATTTATGTTAGGTATTCATAGAAACTTATCAGCAAATAACATTAATTACACTCTAAAGAAAGGGCATACTTCATTACGTTGAGTGACTGGCAAAAAGTGTTCCAACGTTCCAACCACCGATCGTAAAAATAAAGCCATGGTTGTAAATCTATTAGCCTTTTTTTTTTTTTTTTCAAAGAATGTAAATGACTTTTAATAAATTGTCTATACTCCAGATGTAGCAAATACGGGTACTGAACATTTTTTTCGAAGAAGGGATCTGGCCGTATCAATTTAATTATCAAAAAAAAGAAAAAGAAAGAAAGAAACATTCTCCAGAGAGAATCAACATGTTGTTATAAAAGATTCTGTGTATATTTAAGAACAATTATTCTCCTAGTTATAGGTTCAGAATAAATAAACGTATGCAGTTTTATTTATTTTAATATTCTCTATGTTGTAATTTTTTTTCTTAAATAAATAAATTTCATGATTTGAATTCAATGTATATATATATATATATATATATATATATATTATTGAATGTCCTTAAAAAATTACATAGTTATATTGTTTCTAACAAGTGTAATTTTTTTCTAAAAAATAGTTTTCAACTCAAAAATAAAATTAAAAATCTTACTGATATTACTGGTATAAAAACTTTTGATTTCAATGATCTTTTTAATAATATTGATATTAAAGATATGTTTGATATTATAAATAAACTTTTTGTAGAAAATTTGCAGTATTTAAATCTAAATGTTTGCATAACTCCTTCAGCTTTTAAAACTCTGACTAGGTTTATCCTTTTCCATAACTATATTTTATTCAATAAATATTTATATAAACAACGTTTAGGATTGCCACAAGGTGGAATTGCTTCTAGCATATTAGCTGATCTATACTTATATTATTATGAGCGTGACATTGAGTGTACTAACTTTAAATTACTACGATACATAGATGATATAATTATATTATATTGGGATGAAAATCACACCAAACTAGACTTACCTGTCAAATATCCTGAAAATCTGTCTCTAAGTAGTACTGATTTGGATTCTAGTGTCATTAATTTCTTAGATTTAAAAATTATTCTTAATAGTAATGGCCAATTAGAATTTGACTTATACGATAAAAAGAAAGATTTCCCCTTTAAGGTAAATTTTTTCACTAACTTTAAAACATGCTTACATAAATCTGTATTTGTCAATATTCTTCTTAATTTTACTCTAAGGATCAAATATTTAGTGTCTGATAAACATCAAAAATTACAATTTCGATTCTTTAAAAATTTAGCATTAATTAATGGCTATCCCAAACACTTAATAAAAAAATTCTTTTAATTATTTATTTAATTATTATTATTATTTATTTATTTATTTATTTTTTTTTTTTTTTATTTATTTATTTTTTTTTTTTCTCCTCATACATTTTATTCAAATTTAAATTTACGTTTAGGTATTATTATTTGGTTTTCATCAAATACATTGATTATTTACATCCTAAATTTATTTGATTTTAATTTTCCATTATTTTCATCTTATTACTCCAGATGGCAGCACTATTCATGATTCAATATTAGGACTCATCATCTGATTTTTTTTTTTTTTCAAGGATTTGAATCCTTATCCTACATGAATTCCACTGTGAATCCTAAAAATTACTCTATGGTCAATGCTATTTTGAACTAATTAACTGTGGATCTAACTGCTAACTGATTGTTACATTTTTACATGTGCGAGTGTGCGACGTTCATTGCTTCAATTTCATTTAGAAAGGTTAAAGTAATCTTATTATTCTACACTTTTGTGGGATTAATTTTAATCTTATATTTAAATGGTTATGGTTTTTCATTTTTAGGTAAAGGTTTTATTATGATTATCGATTTATTATAGTTTCATTATAATCTTCGTTTTTCTGTATTGACTATGTCTATTTCTTTATTGAGTTGTGTTCATATCAAATATTTTATTCAGTAAGTTGAATTTTTGTATTTTTATTTTAATCTTAATTTTATGGTTTTGGTTTGTCATATTAGGTTATAGTTTTGTTTTTATCTTCTCGTTTAATGGTTTTTCTATGGGTGTTTCGGGCCTGCGAACAAAGAAATTCTTAGCTTATGCTTTCTTTGTTACAGAAAAACATCCATATTTTAGCATATTTGCATTCTACCAGGCCCTTGACAAAGTTAGAATGCAAATAATGCTTTTTTTCTTTTTCTTTTTTCTTTTTTTTTTTTTCTCTCATTCCAATTTCCAATATTTATTTCGATTTTTCTTTAATTATTCTTTGATTTGATATGGGTAGTCTCAGCTTGTGATCCGAGGAATTGTTTTGATACTGAAGTTGAGTCATCTTTAAATTTCATAAAAACATTTTTGCACTGATTATATTAATGTATTTCTATATATATATATATATATATATATATATATATATTTAATTAATGTTGGAATTTTTTCTTATACTTTTGATATTTTATACTTCGAAAATACATTTTAAGTCAATAATTTCTTTAAAATTTATTTTAATTCATATTATCCTTTCCATCGTTCTCATTCGTTTTTTATTATTTTTCTTTCCTTTCCTTTCCTTTTCTTTTCTTTTTCTTTTTTATAATACAATATTTTACTTTAGAAACTTTCTTAGTTTGTTTCTTCATTAGTGAAATTCGTCCATGCATGAATTATTAACGATGACTTGATTTCATTTTTTAAAATATTTCAGTATATATTTTTAAAAATCCATATCATTTATAGTTAATAGGATTTACTGTAATAATAATGACTACTATATTTCTAAGGTTAATAAGATAAATATTTATTTAAATATAATTTTTTTATTTTTAAAATTACTGAATTAGCATTACATTATAAACGTTTATATTTTTCACAACTTCTAATAACACAATACTAACTTAAAAAAAAATGTCTTGCTTTTGCCTCCAAATCAGTTAGCACGTGTTTTTTTTTTTTTTTTTTGCACCTAAAAAAGAAAGCTCACGTCCCTTCGAAACCTACAGTGCTTTATTATTAATATTACTATTATTATTATTATTATTTTATGGTGTGTGAAGAAGTTTTTCAAGTTTTTAATAACAATTCCCCATATGGAAGTTTAGAAAAAAAAAAAAAAATATATATATATATATATATATATATATATATTCAAACTGATTATTTTCAGTTTTTATTTTCTAGTATGTATAATGGGTACTTTCAAAATTACAAAGACATTATTAAATACATATATAAAATACTGTAATTACAATCATTATGTACATATTTTTTAATTTTTTACTTTTTCATTTGTGAAAATAAGTTCGTTGTATATCATTGACTAGCTTCTTAATCAAGATATAGGGGAGCTAGGGGCTAGTTGTAACAGGGATAAACAGTAACACTCAAGTTTGCATCATTTTTGATTAGATATTTCAATAAACATAATTCTTATGATGCGCGTTATTATGTAAGAACAATCAGTGTTCCGCAGAAACGGGTTAATGAAGTGTTTTGTACATATGCTACGTTTCAGCTATTTAGTGGAAAAAACGAATGCCGTAATTTTTGATTGAAAGTATGTTATTTAATATTTTAAAGATTTCTTTATAGCTATTTATTTTGTCTATGTGTTAAGTTATAAAATGCATGTTTAATATTTTGTATAAATTGTTATATATATATATATATATATATATATATAAACAAAATATCCAAAATCATACGATGGGGCAAGTTGAAACAAAATTTTGGGGCAAATTGTAACATTTTACCATATAATTAGACGTTACACTTTAAACGTTAACAAGCAAATTGTTCATTTTATGCTTTATTCTATGAATTTGTTTTTCTTGTTTTATAATGACAATGAGAAACTATAAAAAGAAGTCTGAAAGAGTTTCAAAGACTCAAGACATACACGAGTTAACTACAGCTGAAATCTTCGAGAAAGGCACAAGTCTTACATTTTCATCACCGCCTTTTCTTCAGGACAGTTTGCGTAATAAGAATTTTATGCATTTTTTTGCTACCACTATATTTATACAATAACTTCTATACTGTTAAATCACGACATATTGCTTTTAAAATGCAATACAAATCTATCTAAAAAAAAAATGATGGCAAATAAAGCGAAAAAATTTTTATACTTAAAACGGCCTGAAAAAAAAAGGCAGAGACTGTGACCCTTGCTACAAATACAGATTCTGAATCAAAAGAATGCTTTTACTTTACTTCTGGAGATGTCTACCGCCCCTCTGAAGCACAAAAATGGGTAAAATGCTTAATTTTCAAATTGCGGCAATATTAAATGTGGGAGAGGGAACAATATATCATTTGTTTGTATTAACTGCAGTTTTGACAAAGGCTGACATTTATGTTTATTAGTTATTTAATTTTCTCTTTATTTTACTATAATTCATTTGATATACTTCCTTGTTACTACACCAAGTAGGTATCATTTTATATTAGTTATTAATTGTCTTTTTTTTTATTAAATTAATAAATTATTATAATAAATTATTAATAATAGATTAAACAAATAATATTAATAATAAATAAATAAAATAATAATAATAATAATAATGAATTAATAATAATGAATTAATAATAATAGTAATAATGAAATAATTTTGAAATACTGTCCTTTACATTGCTAGCATTTCCCACGTATCTGTTACTATTTGGCCCAAGTGTGTTACAAATTACCCCAATTCCGAGGCAAATTGTAAATTATATATATATGAATATTGTAGATAAATCTGTAGTCTATGCAAAACAGCAAATATAAACAAGAAAACGTTACTATATTTTAAAATAGGTGCAGTTTTCTAAAATGTGTTACAACTAGCCCCTAGCGTCTCTACTTATGCATTATATTCGTATAACATGGAGATGTTATTATTTAATGGTAAAACGCAAATTAATTTGAAAATTAATATATATATATATATATATATATATATATTACCTTCAAAATGTTAACGTATTTCGTACCTTTTATAACTAAAGATTATCATGATTAAAAATCAATTGAGGATCTTAGCTTTATATCTAGAAAATAATAATTTAATCGAGGTATATGTAACTATAAATACATAATTGTCCTAAATAATCTCTTAAAATTCAAGTTAAAAAACACCAATTTTGACTTTCATCTTTTTATATGATTAATATATCCACCACAAAAAAGTTCAATAAACCAATTTTAATAAAATTATATCATACTGTAGCTAAACGCAAGTTAGCTTATTTGTTTTATTTATTTAACACTTTTTCTTGTTGTAAATGAAGCAACTAAATTCAAATGAATAAGAATATAACAAAATAAGTTCAAATTCGATTTAAGTCAGAGTATAACGGTATATATTTTGTAACACAAAAATGATCTGATTCTTTGGATATATTCTAACATTATTTCACAAAGAAACAAACAAACAAACAAACAAAAAAAAAACTGCAATCAAAAGTAAGGACTTATCCATGACAAGGTTCATATACTTAAATCAAAATTTCAAACAAAAAGGACTTGAAAAAAAAAAAAAAAAGAAAGAAAGAAAGAAAGAAAAGAGTACATTCAATAAGAATGGTTTCAAAAAATATCGTCTCTGATTTCGATATTAAACAATTTTAAGTTCTTTAAAACCTTTTTGTAAAAAAGAGAAAAAAAACAATATCTTAATCTTTTTATTATTGTTATTATTGTTATTATTTTATTTTTACTTTTTAAGGTTTTGGAGTATCTGCATACTTAAAACCAAAAAGACACAATCGCGCAGATATATATATATATATATATATAATTTTGTAATTTATGTTAGAATTAGGTAAGATGCCGTAAATTTCATTTAATACTTCTGTTAAATTCCCTGTTGACTATATTTGTTATTTATTGAAATTTTTATGTGCACACTTTTTTTATAAATTAATATATATTTATTTTAAACACATGATTGGCGTAGACAAAAGCTAAATAAAAAGTTATAAATTACCTTGTTTATTATTTTGCGAAAATTAATGCTTAACTAACTTAAAACAACAAAAAAGACCATTCGGCTATTTTTTTCCTGAGTAAAACTGCTGGCAACTTACCACAAATATTTGAATAATACGTAAGTGTGCTTATTAACGAACCAAAAAGGGGAAACAGTCACTTTTAGACGTTTGGGGAGAAGCCCCAGACATTCTGCTTTAAAAAAATTATCCGAACCTATATAAACTGCGATCCCACCAGTAGCCAAGCGGCTCTGCGCTCAAAGCTTGTAATCGTAAAGAGCCGGGTTCGAACTCCAGTGACGCTCATCGACCTAGCCATTCGGCGTTTTCCGTTGTTTTCTCCAAAACTTACGTTAATACGAGCTAGATTCCTTTAGAAAGACCACCCAAGAGGATCATCCACGTATAGGCCTAGAACCCAAGTATTGTCAATCAACCTTAAGCCCCACAACCGACCAAATAACCTATATACACCACAGTTTCATAACTAACTAAAAATGAGACAAGTCAAAATTTTAAACACTTCTTAATAAAGATAGATTATCGATTCAAACTATTCTATGTGAATTGAAAAAAATTCATTGAACGTAGTATACGTCACTTTACTGATGTACCTGTCCTATTAGTGGCCGACTCTCCCGTACGGCACATACATATAAAATAAACTCATGACACGGAATCTTGTAACGCGGTATCTAACCTCGACTTACTTTTTTCTTAAAAAATAAATAAATAAATAAAAAATCCTTTTCTTACAAATAAGTTTCAGTAAACTCGCGCAGCCCCTTTTAAAAATACCTCAGGGTAGGCTCTGCTAATACATTTGTCTTTTGAAATATACGGAAGAACTTATTCAGGGTATTAAAACATCTTTAAAGTTTTATATAAGAATATTGCTACTATAAAACCAAAAAATCTTTTTTTTTTTCCTTCTTGAATAAATACAACATGCATTCTGTATTTAAAATTATTTTCCCGAATTATGCTTGTTCCACTACAATTTATAGTTTTTTTTTTTCTTTTTCTTTTTATAAATAAACCAGGAGCTATTGAAATTAGGGTAAAAAGCTTTATTTATTTGTTTATTTTTTAACACAATGATAAATCCAAATTTTTTAAAGATTTTATTTCATTTTAAAATAAATTTCGTGTGCAAAATAAAATGTCGGGTTGCTTTCATAGTATACTTTTTGCTCTCAATTTTCTACGCGTTTATAAGTTTTATTAATTTTACTATTATTATTATTATTATTATTATTATTATTATTATTATTATTAATGTTTATTTAAGGAAACATTTGCAAAAATAAATGTTAAATCCATTCCATATACATATAACATGCAGAAGTTTAATTTTCATTTTAGTAAAATGAACTTACGGCATCTGTACTAAGTATTTATTTAAAAAATTCAGGAATTAACTTTAATTAGTTTAAAATAAGAAAAAAAGCATATTTTTGTTTTCAATAAAAAAGGTTATTTATGTAGTTTTAAAAAGAATTAACTATTTTAGTTAAAATACTTTAATAACGATAAGTCTTTTTTAAACGTGTAAAGGCTTATATAAATACATCATGTCATATACTATTACATAATGGGAATAATTTTATTACATAAAAATTACAATAAGAAAGTTAATAAGTTTTACAAGTAAGTTTGATTTACAGAAGCGACGTAAATTTAACTTTTATATAATTATAGGAATTTATCTTATATATAAAATATACTTTCGCAGAAATTTCCTCCTACTTAAATATTTTAGATATCTGTATTGAAACTAGTATAAATCGATGATTTCTTTAAATAAATCAAGATAAAATAATTTCAAATACAAGTTTTAAAAAATAAATTTATTGCCATTGCTTGAAAATATCTTTTTTTCTTCACAAAGAAAAACACATTTTTTATATTGTATTCTGTTATTTCTTCATTGTTTGTCTTTTACAGAAAAAAAGATTAAACTATCTTTGATAGTATTGTTGACATCATGTGATAGTCAAGGATGCAAGGAAATATTGAACAAATTCATCCATCAAAACATAAAAATAAATAAATAAATAAATAAATAAATAAAGTCCTCAAAAATTCGATAAATTCATTTGTAGGCAATATCTGTGTATTATAAAAGAAAAAGATAAAAAATCAATCTCAAGAGAGAATCAACATGTTTTAATAAAAATATGTGCATATATTTATACATACTTGTTTTTTAGTTATAGATTTAATATAAATAAACAAATGGGATTTTAAAATGCTTTATTTATTTTTGTTATTTTCTGTATCTTCTTGCATTTATCAAAAATATAAATTTCATCGTTTTAAATTATCTAATAAATCTGCGCTTCCATATGATTATTAGAAATTTTTCTGTTATTTTTGCCTTTTATGCTTCTAAAATATATTTCAAATAAAAAATTCTTATTTATACAAATTTTTATTTCTTTCTCCAACTTTTTCTACCACCCCTATATATTTCTTTTATTCAATACGACTATTTATTTTTCAAACATTCTTAGATCATATTTTAACAAGCGATATTAGTTCATTTATGCATTATTAACAATGACTTGATTTAAACATTTCAATAATTAACAAAAAATAAATAAGTAAATAAATAAATATAACATTTATCTTCAATAAATATTACTGTAAAAATAATTGATACTACATTTCTAAGGTCAATAACTTAAATATCTATTTAAAAATTATTCGATTTTCAAAATAATAAGTTAGCATTAGTTTATAATTTCTTTTAATTACTCTAATCTTTTTGTACCATATTCGATAAGAATTTAAAACTCGTACGCGTATGTGTGCATTTCTTTCGTAGAAAGAATTCGACTCCATTCAAGAATTTATTTAACTTTTTCGAAATATATTTAAATTAGGGTTATTAATAAAAGTATACTTTATAGATAATTCTTTCTTTCTTTCTTTTTTTTTTTTTTTCAATATTTGAAATTTCCAAGTGATTTAATCTTATTTTTCTAGTTAGTATTGTAAAGAATTTTCCGTTGTCAGTGAAATAAATATCTGTCTAAGTATAATTGGATATTTTAAATGAAAAATTTTTATTGCATTTTAAGATTATACATATGGTTTCATTTAGAATGCCTTAAAAATATACACTTAATTAAATGTCATTAAGAAAATTAATTAGAATTTATACAGAATTAACAAATATTACTAAACAAATTATGTTTAAATACGCAAGCACAGACATTATATGATGTATATACGAGGGGAGGATAAAGAGCTCCTAACTTTGCCCAGAAAGAAAAGAATAAAAGTTATGAAATTATATATTTATTCAAATAGTCCCCTGGAGCCTGATACACTTTCTTCAGTTTTATTGTAACATTTGTACCCATTAAAATAAAATGTATTTGGTTTTTCCTGAAACCAGCTTTCAGCAGCATCTTGGACGTTAGAAATTCTTCGAAACGTTGCCCCTTCAAGTGTTCAAAGAAAAATAATCAGAAGGAGCTTGGTCAGGTGAATATGCTGGAGCATTCGGAAACGAGTATTCAAACTAGCTCGAACAACGTTGAAAGTGTGCGCATTGTCAGACAAAAGCAGGATTTATATGGTCAATTTACCCGGCGTTTATTCTTTGGCGGTTTGCAAAATACTATTCATTTATTCTGGAGCCCTGAGGTAAAAAGTCTATCAGCAGAATACCATCTTTATCGCAGAAAACGGACGCAGAGACGTTTTGGCTGATTTCTGGGTGCATAACTCCTATGGCCACGGGGAATCCATATGCCATTGTTCTTTTGATTGTTCCTTTTTTTAGGATCATAAATATGGAGCCACGTTTCGTCTTCTATCACTAATCTAGACAGAAAGTCCTCTCAAGGTTCAAAATAGGCCAAAATATATTTGGATATTTACAACCGTCACCTTTTTCTGATCATTGTTCAAACATTTTAGCGCTAATAAAACAAATATGTTGTAAAAATCAGCATCACTTGATATTTGTACAGTTGCATATCAAGACAAGTAGCTTTCATTTGTAACCAAATTTATTCTTCTATTTAAATTCGAAGGAGACAAAGTCGGTAACTTTCCACCTACCTTCGTATATATATGCACTGAATTTTGAAACAACTCAGATATAATTCTTTTTTTTAATTATTTATCATAAACTAATGTACTTACTGTGGACTCTCTATTTCTTCATATTTACTTTCTATTTGTTAACTATTAACTTTTATTTAAGAGGTAATCAATTTTGAATATAATTTGAACATTTTGTGCTAATTACAGGAATTTCACGACAGTTGACTAGAGTTGAGCGAAAAATAACAAGGGTTTTCAAACACAGAAAGGCCAAAAAGATAATAAAAATAACAATGATTAAGTGATTCAAATTCTTATTGATTTATACGGTAAAATGAACAAAAACACATTAACGATAAAATCAATATACTGTTATAAGTTAATTTATTATTCTTCAGTAAATAATTCAGCTTATAACATTTGAAAATTTTTAAAATATTGGTTTTGAATAATTTTTAACTAAACATTATGATATAATTTTGTTACTTTAAGTATAATCCATAATATGTGAGACGTAACAGAAAAATCATCTTTTTGTTTATTTACTTTTCAGCTTACATTCAGCAATATTTTAGAGACTGATTGCAATATTAAACAGAATAGTAAAGCAGCTTCCTTTGGTTAACTGCTTTCCTTGCTAAGTGTATTTTCAATTTTACTTTTTCATTTGTAATATTATCTAAATATATGTTTTTATTGCTTTCTGTTATGAATGAAAAAAAAAAGTATAAAAATATTAATTTGAACTAATTTAAAAATTTCAGTTTGTTCACGTTTAATTCAACTCTCATTTTTATAAATATATTAATAAATAACAAATTGTTAATTTACCATGTAAAATTTAATAATAACCATTTCATTAGACGATCACTATGAATTTCAACAGTTGTATAATCGGATAATCATTTGCTTCGTATTCATTATTTATTAAATATAAAATTTTCCGTAAAATATGTAACCCTCGATTTCATAAAATTTTATATTTAATTGCAATTTGTGACCATTTTTCCCAAAATTATTCATCAAAGCTAGTGGAATGTTATTTAAAATTAATGCAGTTTTGTAATGTTAAATTCCTTATTTAATATATGAGCTATTTAAAACGGCTGGTTTATCTTATATACAGGATGTCCACTGAATTTAGACCCCCTTACCTTAACGCTTTTTAGAACGTCTAAAGCATTAGTCTTAAACATACGTTTTTGTAAAGTGGTTATGTCATAAATGTTTTATTCGTTTGCCGCGCTACCTAATGGGAAATAACGGTATAATAAATAATGAAATATAATAAAATTACATTTCATTTATCGGAAACGGTAAGTGAGAGACTACCGGACATTTAAACTGTCAATCACAAAGTGTTAGTGCATGTTCGATTTTGCACGAAATGAAACTTTGCATTCAATATTTCTAAAAATTTAAAGCTTAAAATGCGTTTATGGTTGCACAGAAAAAAAAATACATTAATCATATTTTTCTTATATAGTCTTCGTAAAAATTTCGTTAACCAAAACAAAATTATTCTATTTTTTTAGTTATATATCAGATATGTTGATCAATATTTTTTTTAATTAACAAACAATTTTGTTGATTTAAACAATTTTTTTATACATTCGCCCATCTCTCGCTCGTTGGTTTTTTCTAGTAAGATATGTGACATATCTTATCGGACTATCCAATAAGAGTGACTGTTTCTTCAATAATTTTCTCGTGGTCAATCGAGACAAACTGATTTGTTAAACTGTACAAAGCTATTGTTAAAAGGGTAAAATAAATATAAAAATCAGTCAATAAAATAAATGTGGTTTAACCAATAAGGCTTTTTTTTTCCGGTGGTGTCATGGTATCCCAAACTAAAAAGTGGACACCTTTTAAATCCTTAACAAAAGGAAAAAAGACGAGACATTTTTAAACCATGGTTCTTTCGAACTGAAAGAATTGATGTACACCAGAAGAACGAAGTTGGCGAGTTTTTAGTCAATAAAATGTTATCCTTTCGGATGCATTTTCAAAATTATCGAGTTAAAAATTACAATTAGGAAATGCGTGTTTTACACGTTTTAATCTTAGAATTATTGATTTTATGGTGTCTTTTAGTACTAATAGATACTATAGAGCTATAAAGCTACATACTATAAAGCTATATAGATACTATGATGCTGTAAAGCTTAGTATTTGGTTTTTTTTTTCCATATCGTTTGCAGTTTCTCAGCAGAATTAAACATGCTAACTCGCTGTTTACCAACAAATGACGCTGTAACAGATCTCAACTTTAATCGCAGTCCTTTTACTAAATTTAAATATCACATTCAAGCAAGTAATTATCGCCGTTTTAATCTTTTGAGGAACAGTAATTTAGTGATTATCCTATATTCAGGTTATGGCAGTAGAACTGTTTGGGAGACAGAATAACTGCATCCTTTCGCTTAATATATTGACTAATATTTTAAAAATATATATATATTAGTGTTTATATTTCTCGTAGAAAAATTCTAATTGGTAATACAAATTAGCTGTTGTTATTATCGTGCAGGCTATTAAACTGTAGGATAAAACTAGAAATGTAAAGGACAAGTTTGTTAATAGAAATTACAATGCAGAGAAATATTTCGAAAAAATGTCAATCTCTGTTTCTTATAAAAGTTTTAAAAGGCATTTTCTCTAAATTACGCTTGGATTCGAAAGGTAAAACTAATTCGAAAGTGTTTTCATTTAGAAAGCAATATAATAAATATAGTGTTCTAACTATTAGTAAAATGGCTGTGATCTTATTATCCATAATCTGTTCAATATTTCTCTAACGCGGACCAGTTACGATTAAGTTTTGTCGAAACGATACGATGGTGATTTAAAGTGTTATTTAATTGGTCAACCTAGATCGAATTCTTCATCAAATCATAAAGTCGTCTGCTAGAGATTTTGATCGCAAAAATGTAATCTAATAAAATTTAAATGCACATTTTCAAATTGAAAAAAAAAATAATAATAATAACTTTTTGGGCTGAAACATACACTCAAAATGTCGTATTTAGAAATATGTTTGGTAGAATTTAAAGCAAATTAAGGATTGCATTTCATCTTTGGCTATTATAGAGGTTGATGCCATCTGTTGACCGAAATAGGAATCACCATATTAAAAGACTGTTGTAATTCAACAACAATTGAATTTAGTTTTAAGAATTTTTAACTTATGAGCGGTAAAAAAATATTTTCTAAAAATGAAATTATAATGCAAATATCAAAAATTTAAATATCTTTTACTGAAAAAATAATAAAGAAAACTGAATTTTTTCAGTGAATGATTTTATTTATGTGATTTTCCTTAAAACTGTGTTAAGTGGTGCTACTATCATGCAGATGTTCTGTGTAGGAAAGGTTAGTCTACTAACTAGTTCGTAGATAATTTCCTTTAAAAAGCCATATGCTAAATATTTTTTTCATATATTATTTAAATGATAATGGCCTTCCTAGTAACAATCCTTACTTTGATATGGCTAACAAAAATTTTTGTCTTTAAAATGATTCAGAAATATTTCATTTTAAAGAAAAAAAAAATGTTATTACTCTAAGAAATAACTTTATTTATTTATTTGTTCTGATGAACCTTGTATTTTCAAAACAAACTTCCACATAGAATTGCAGTTTTTTTTTTTTTTTTTTAACGATATATAAAAGATATTTTTATTCACATTAATTGTTCTCTGCTTGTTATTTTTTAGTCAAGATAACACGAACTTCTAGAAAATACGAATGTGTAGAAGAAAAACGTATATTATGAAAATTATTAATTTATGTGAAATCTTAATTTTAGAGTTTAAATTTCTTGTATATTAGGAAACATATATTTATTAAAAAAGTAAAATGTTGTTATTTAGCTCATTAATGTAAATTAGTAAGCACAATGAAAATTAATGGAAAATTTAAAATAAATTATTGTTACATACACAACAGGAATTAGTATTTTATTTTTTATAAATATTATTATCATGCTTAATCATTAGAATTTTTTTTTACTTGTGTGTGTGTTAACTCGTGAATAATTTGAGTAAATTAATAAATATATACATGGCTAGATTAATAGGATCACCCTGAATTTTCTTTAAGCACAAATTAAGAAGTATTATTTTTTTCTTTTACATTTATATATGATGTTAAAATAAGAACCATATATAAAGGGGATAAATCATTTATAATAATGCTTCATTAAATTGTAGTTAAATGCACATATCTGTTTTAATTCTTAAAAGTTTTTCCTTGTTGCAAATATAACAACTAAAGACAAATGAACAAGATTAAAACAGAAAATAAAATACAATACAATACAATAAATAAATGAACAAATAAATAAATCTAGTATGTTGTGGCCATCTCAAAACTTTCTACTATATTTCCCTACACAAATTTACGCAGTAAAAGTTAAAAATTATTTGTTATTATTTTTTCCATTATGAATGTAGACCATTTTCATCTCTGAGAGGTCTCGATGTATTACACCAAAGATCCAATGGAAGTGATGTTTTTACCATGCAGGTGATAGCCTTCCCGTACTCAGGGAATGTTGCAGTTTAGCAGTTCTAACTATCGGCCATTATGCACCAAAATTGGATGAGCTTACTGTCTTTTAATGGTCTTCTTTATATCAAGTTTTCTTCGATTATATGCATTAGAACGTAAAATATAGCATTCCATTAAATTGTGGAAATCGCTGTATAGCAGCAGTTGAGCTATTGAGTAACATATTGCAGCTATTGAGCAATTTGCACCAAAATTTGATAACAACTAATTTATGTCAAGCTAAATTTACTTATAAATTTATATGCAATTCTGCGCATGAATTCCTGAGATATAGCCTTCCCTAAAATAGCAGAAATTGCTGTAAAGTACCGACACCTGTTTAGCTTTTGACACCAAAAGTTGATAAGCACTAACATATGTCAAGGTGAAAATACATATAAATTTATTGGCACTTCCCTGCAGCAGTTCCTGAGATATAACCTTCCCTGGAAATGAGGGAATCACTATGTAACAGAGCCACATTTTAACGATTGTCACCAGAAGTTGACAAGCACTAAATTATGCCAAGGTGCAACTATACATAAATTTATATTTAATTCTGAGCAGTAGTTTCTGAGATACGGTGAAAACAAATTCTCTATCTCTCTTATGCGTAAAGACACACAGGCACAGAGACAGACATCTTCTAAAAATGGTCAAATCGTATTCCGGAGCTCTCAAAACTTGTAAATCCTACGAAAACCGTAATTTGAAAATTTTTACGCATCCAGTACTGACTTTAATTGAATATAGAAGAAAGAAAGAAAGGGGGGAAAAAAGAAGAAGAAGAAGGAGAAAGAATTTTAAATGAACAACTAGTAAATATTTTCTAATACAAAAAGAAGTAATCTGGGTAATTAAATATATCCAAACATTATTTTACAAACTAAAGAAAGAAGGTGGATACCAAAAGCGACTATTTATTCATGATAAGAGTTATATTCTTAAATCTGAGTTTCAAAAAAAAAAATAAATAAAAAATAAAAAAAATGGAAGAGAAACAGTACAACTACAACAATGATACCATCTGATTATTTCTAATCAAACAAAAACACCGTTTAAAAAAAAAATTTTTCTTTTTTGTTTGTTTGTTTGCTGATGCACTTCAAGAACTATTTTGACTTCTCAAATCAGTAAAATAATTTTATGCATTTAGTTGCAAAAACATTATCTTAAGATTTTTCTTCTCTAAAATTTTGAAGTATGTGCCTACTTAAAAATACAAAGATGAGATAACAATCATTTATTTATTTATTCATTCAATTTATTTATTTATTATTTAATTTTCATTCGTAAAATCAAGTTTTAGTAAACTTATTTGGTAATTTATAAAAACAACTGATGCTAGAATCTGCTTTTACATTTGTCTTTCAATATTTATAAAAATATATTTATTTAAAAGATTAAATCCTCTTTAACATTTTTAACGAGAATGTATTTTAGTACATGCTGCATAATGAATACATATATATATATATATATATATATTAAATATATTATATGTTCTATATTTCATATTATTCTTACGAATTTTGCTTAATTGTTACGTGCCTACTGTTTTCTTTCGCTTAATATATATATATATATATATATATATATATATATATATATATATATATATATATATATATATATTAATCACAATATACGATCCAAATTTTATTCAAATTTTATTTTATTTAAAAACAAATTGCATGTGCGATATAAATGCACAGAATTCTTTCGAATGATACTTTTGCTTTCTATTTTTGACAATTATTTTTATTTTATTTTTTGTAATAATTTACATTTTGTTGTATAAAAAGGAAGCTTTTGTAAAAATACTAAACTAAGGATTATACGCTAAACTAATGCTAATACTACTAAGCTATAGCTAATGCTTTTGCTATACTAATGCTTTTGGAAACTAAACAAATAAACATTTCTAAAAAATGCAGAATCTTGTTTGTTGTTTCAGTAAAATGTTGTAACTAAATTACACATTGTTATTTTATTATTATTATTATTATTATTATTATTAAGATAAAAAAGAAAAAAGAAGGAGGGAAGGGAGATGAGTAATTTTATTACAACTACGTTCTCTAAAATTACGTTATATATGTTAGGTATTCATAGAAACTTATCAGCAAATAACATTAATTACACTCTAAAGAAAGGGCATACTTCATTACGTTGAGTGACTGGCAAAAAGTGTTCCAACGTTCCAACCACCGATCGTAAAAATAAAGCCATGGTTGTAAATCTATTAGCCTTTTTTTTTTTTTTTTTTCAAAGAATGTAAATGACTTTTAATAAATTGTCTATACTCCAGATGTAGCAAATACGGGTACTGAACATTTTTTTCGAAGAAGGGATCTGGCCGTATCAATTTAATTATCAAAAAAAGAAAAAGAAAGAAAGAAACATTCTCCAGAGAGAATCAACATGTTGTTATAAAAGATTCTGTGTATATTTAAGAACAATTATTCTCCTAGTTATAGGTTCAGAATAAATAAACGTATGCAGTTTTATTTATTTTAATATTCTCTATGTTGTAATTTTTTTTCTTAAATAAATAAATTTCATGATTTGAATTCAATGTATATATATATATATATATATATATATATATATATATATATATATATTATTGAATGTCCTTAAAAAATTACATAGTTATATTGTTTCTAACAAGTGTAATTTTTTTCTAAAAAATAGTTTTCAACTCAAAAATAAAATTAAAAATCTTACTGATATTACTGGTATAAAAACTTTTGATTTCAATGATCTTTTTAATAATATTGATATTAAAGATATGTTTGATATTATAAATAAACTTTTTGTAGAAAATTTGCAGTATTTAAATCTAAATGTTTGCATAACTCCTTCAGCTTTTAAAACTCTGACTAGGTTTATCCTTTTCCATAACTATATTTTATTCAATAAATATTTATATAAACAACGTTTAGGATTGCCACAAGGTGGAATTGCTTCTAGCATATTAGCTGATCTATACTTATATTATTATGAGCGTGACATTGAGTGTACTAACTTTAAATTACTACGATACATAGATGATATAATTATATTATATTGGGATGAAAATCACACCAAACTAGACTTACCTGTCAAATATCCTGAAAATCTGTCTCTAAGTAGTACTGATTTGGATTCTAGTGTCATTAATTTCTTAGATTTAAAAATTATTCTTAATAGTAATGGCCAATTAGAATTTGACTTATACGATAAAAAGAAAGATTTCCCCTTTAAGGTAAATTTTTTCACTAACTTTAAAACATGCTTACATAAATCTGTATTTGTCAATATTCTTCTTAATTTTACTCTAAGGATCAAATATTTAGTGTCTGATAAACATCAAAAATTACAATTTCGATTCTTTAAAAATTTAGCATTAATTAATGGCTATCCCAAACACTTAATAAAAAAATTCTTTTAATTATTTATTTAATTATTATTATTATTATTTATTTATTTATTTTTTTTTTTTTATTTATTTATTTTTTTTTTTTTTTTCTCCTCATACATTTTATTCAAATTTAAATTTACGTTTAGGTATTATTATTTGGTTTTCATCAAATACATTGATTATTTACATCCTAAATTTATTTGATTTTAATTTTCCATTATTTTCATCTTATTACTCCAGATGGCAGCACTATTCATGATTCAATATTAGGACTCATCATCTGATTTTTTTTTTTTTTCAAGGATTTGAATCCTTATCCTACATGAATTCCACTGTGAATCCTAAAAATTACTCTATGGTCAATGCTATTTTGAACTAATTAACTGTGGATCTAACTGCTAACTGATTGTTACATTTTTACATGTGCGAGTGTGCGACGTTCATTGCTTCAATTTCATTTAGAAAGGTTAAAGTAATCTTATTATTCTACACTTTTGTGGGATTAATTTTAATCTTATATTTAAATGGTTATGGTTTTTCATTTTTAGGTAAAGGTTTTATTATGATTATCGATTTATTATAGTTTCATTATAATCTTCGTTTTTCTGTATTGACTATGTCTATTTCTTTATTGAGTTGTGTTCATATCAAATATTTTATTCAGTAAGTTGAATTTTTGTATTTTTATTTTAATCTTAATTTTATGGTTTTGGTTTGTCATATTAGGTTATAGTTTTGTTTTTATCTTCTCGTTTAATGGTTTTTCTATGGGTGTTTCGGGCCTGCGAACAAAGAAATTCTTAGCTTATGCTTTCTTTGTTACAGAAAAACATCCATATTTTAGCATATTTGCATTCTACCAGGCCCTTGACAAAGTTAGAATGCAAATAATGCTTTTTTTCTTTTTCTTTTTTCTTTTTTTTTTTTTTTTCTCTCATTCCAATTTCCAATATTTATTTCGATTTTTCTTTAATTATTCTTTGATTTGATATGGGTAGTCTCAGCTTGTGATCCGAGGAATTGTTTTGATACTGAAGTTGAGTCATCTTTAAATTTCATAAAAACATTTTTGCACTGATTATATTAATGTATTTCTATATATATATATATATATATATATATATATATATATATATATATATTTAATTAATGTTGGAATTTTTTCTTATACTTTTGATATTTTATACTTCGAAAATACATTTTAAGTCAATAATTTCTTTAAAATTTATTTTAATTCATATTATCCTTTCCATCGTTCTCATTCGTTTTTTATTATTTTTCTTTCCTTTCCTTTTCTTTTCTTTTCTTTTTCTTTTTTATAATACAATATTTTACTTTAGAAACTTTCTTAGTTTGTTTCTTCATTAGTGAAATTCGTCCATGCATGAATTATTAACGATGACTTGATTTCATTTTTTAAAATATTTCAGTATATATTTTTAAAAATCCATATCATTTATAGTTAATAGGATTTACTGTAATAATAATGACTACTATATTTCTAAGGTTAATAAGATAAATATTTATTTAAATATAATTTTTTTATTTTTAAAATTACTGAATTAGCATTACATTATAAACGTTTATATTTTTCACAACTTCTAATAACACAATACTAACTTAAAAAAAAAATGTCTTGCTTTTGCCTCCAAATCAGTTAGCACGTGTTTTTTTTTTTTTTTTTTTGCACCTAAAAAAGAAAGCTCACGTCCCTTCGAAACCTACAGTGCTTTATTATTAATATTACTATTATTATTATTATTATTTTATGGTGTGTGAAGAAGTTTTTCAAGTTTTTAATAACAATTCCCCATATGGAAGTTTAGAAAAAAAAAAATATATATATATATATATATATATATATATATATATTCAAACTGATTATTTTCAGTTTTTATTTTCTAGTATGTATAATGGGTACTTTCAAAATTACAAAGACATTATTAAATACATATATAAAATACTGTAATTACAATCATTATGTACATATTTTTTAATTTTTTACTTTTTCATTTGTGAAAATAAGTTCGTTGTATATCATTGACTAGCTTCTTAATCAAGATATAGGGGAGCTAGGGGCTAGTTGTAACAGGGATAAACAGTAACACTCAAGTTTGCATCATTTTTGATTAGATATTTCAATAAACATAATTCTTATGATGCGCGTTATTATGTAAGAACAATCAGTGTTCCGCAGAAACGGGTTAATGAAGTGTTTTGTACATATGCTACGTTTCTGCTATTTAGTGGAAAAAACGAATGCCGTAATTTTTGATTGAAAGTATGTTATTTAATATTTTAAAGATTTCTTTATAGCTATTTATTTTGTCTATGTGTTAAGTTATAAAATGCATGTTTAATATTTTGTATAAATTGTTATATATATATATATATATATATATATATATATAAACAAAATATCCAAAATCATACGATGGGGCAAGTTGAAACAAAATTTTGGGGCAAATTGTAACATTTTACCATATAATTAGACGTTACACTTTAAACGTTAACAAGCAAATTGTTCATTTTATGCTTTATTCTATGAATTTGTTTTTCTTGTTTTATAATGACAATGAGAAACTATAAAAAGAAGTCTGAAAGAGTTTCAAAGACTCAAGACATACACGAGTTAACTACAGCTGAAATCTTCGAGAAAGGCACAAGTCTTACATTTTCATCACCGCCTTTTCTTCAGGACAGTTTGCGTAATAAGAATTTTATGCATTTTTTTGCTACCACTATATTTATACAATAACTTCTATACTGTTAAATCACGACATATTGCTTTTAAAATGCAATACAAATCTATCTAAAAAAAAAATGATGGCAAATAAAGCGAAAAAATTTTTATACTTAAAACGGCCTGAAAAAAAAAGGCAGAGACTGTGACCCTTGCTACAAATACAGATTCTGAATCAAAAGAATGCTTTTACTTTACTTCTGGAGATGTCTACCGCCCCTCTGAAGCACAAAAATGGGTAAAATGCTTAATTTTCAAATTGCGGCAATATTAAATGTGGGAGAGGGAACAATATATCATTTGTTTGTATTAACTGCAGTTTTGACAAAGGCTGACATTTATGTTTATTAGTTATTTAATTTTCTCTTTATTTTACTATAATTCATTTGATATACTTCCTTGTTACTACACCAAGTAGGTATCATTTTATATTAGTTATTAATTGTCTTTTTTTTTATTAAATTAATAAATTATTATAATAAATTATTAATAATAGATTAAACAAATAATATTAATAATAAATAAATAAAATAATAATAATAATAATAATGAATTAATAATAATGAATTAATAATAATAGTAATAATGAAATAATTTTGAAATACTGTCCTTTACATTGCTAGCATTTCCCACGTATCTGTTACTATTTGGCCCAAGTGTGTTACAAATTACCCCAATTCCGAGGCAAATTGTAAATTATATATATATGAATATTGTAGATAAATCTGTAGTCTATGCAAAACAGCAAATATAAACAAGAAAACGTTACTATATTTTAAAATAGGTGCAGTTTTCTAAAATGTGTTACAACTAGCCCCTAGCGTCTCTACTTATGCATTATATTCGTATAACATGGAGATGTTATTATTTAATGGTAAAACGCAAATTAATTTGAAAATTAATATATATATATATATATATATATATATATATATATATATATATATATATATATATATATATATATATATATATATATATATATATATATATATATATATATATATATATATATATATATATATATATATATATATATATATATATATATATATATTACCTTCAAAATGTTAACGTATTTCGTACCTTTTATAACTAAAGATTATCATGATTAAAAATCAATTGAGGATCTTAGCTTTATATCTAGAAAATAATAATTTAATCGAGGTATATGTAACTATAAATACATAATTGTCCTAAATAATCTCTTAAAATTCAAGTTAAAAAACACCAATTTTGACTTTCATCTTTTTATATGATTAATATATCCACCACAAAAAAGTTCAATAAACCAATTTTAATAAAATTATATCATACTGTAGCTAAACGCAAGTTAGCTTATTTGTTTTATTTATTTAACACTTTTTCTTGTTGTAAATGAAGCAACTAAATTCAAATGAATAAGAATATAACAAAATAAGTTCAAATTCGATTTAAGTCAGAGTATAACGGTATATATTTTGTAACACAAAAATGATCTGATTCTTTGGATATATTCTAACATTATTTCACAAAGAAACAAACAAACAAACAAACAAAAAAAAAAACTGCAATCAAAAGTAAGGACTTATCCATGACAAGGTTCATATACTTAAATCAAAATTTCAAACAAAAAGGACTTGAAAAAAAAAAAAAAAAAAAAAAAAGAAAGAAAGAAAGAAAGAAAAGAGTACATTCAATAAGAATGGTTTCAAAAAATATCGTCTCTGATTTCGATATTAAACAATTTTAAGTTCTTTAAAACCTTTTTGTAAAAAAGAGAAAAAAAACAATATCTTAATCTTTTTATTATTGTTATTATTGTTATTATTTTATTTTTACTTTTTAAGGTTTTGGAGTATCTGCATACTTAAAACCAAAAAGACACAATCGCGCAGATATATATATATATATATATATATAATTTTGTAATTTATGTTAGAATTAGGTAAGATGCCGTAAATTTCATTTAATACTTCTGTTAAATTCCCTGTTGACTATATTTGTTATTTATTGAAATTTTTATGTGCACACTTTTTTTATAAATTAATATATATTTATTTTAAACACATGATTGGCGTAGACAAAAGCTAAATAAAAAGTTATAAATTACCTTGTTTATTATTTTGCGAAAATTAATGCTTAACTAACTTAAAACAACAAAAAAGACCATTCGGCTATTTTTTTCCTGAGTAAAACTGCTGGCAACTTACCACAAATATTTGAATAATACGTAAGTGTGCTTATTAACGAACCAAAAAGGGGAAACAGTCACTTTTAGACGTTTGGGGAGAAGCCCCAGACATTCTGCTTTAAAAAAATTATCCGAACCTATATAAACTGCGATCCCACCAGTAGCCAAGCGGCTCTGCGCTCAAAGCTTGTAATCGTAAAGAGCCGGGTTCGAACTCCAGTGACGCTCATCGACCTAGCCATTCGGCGTTTTCCGTTGTTTTCTCCAAAACTTACGTTAATACGAGCTAGATTCCTTTAGAAAGACCACCCAAGAGGATCATCCACGTATAGGCCTAGAACCCAAGTATTGTCAATCAACCTTAAGCCCCACAACCGACCAAATAACCTATATACACCACAGTTTCATAACTAACTAAAAATGAGACAAGTCAAAATTTTAAACACTTCTTAATAAAGATAGATTATCGATTCAAACTATTCTATGTGAATTGAAAAAAATTCATTGAACGTAGTATACGTCACTTTACTGATGTACCTGTCCTATTAGTGGCCGACTCTCCCGTACGGCACATACATATAAAATAAACTCATGACACGGAATCTTGTAACGCGGTATCTAACCTCGACTTACTTTTTTCTTAAAAAATAAATAAATAAATAAAAAATCCTTTTCTTACAAATAAGTTTCAGTAAACTCGCGCAGCCCCTTTTAAAAATACCTCAGGGTAGGCTCTGCTAATACATTTGTCTTTTGAAATATACGGAAGAACTTATTCAGGGTATTAAAACATCTTTAAAGTTTTATATAAGAATATTGCTACTATAAAACCAAAAAATCTTTTTTTTTTTCCTTCTTGAATAAATACAACATGCATTCTGTATTTAAAATTATTTTCCCGAATTATGCTTGTTCCACTACAATTTATAGTTTTTTTTTTTCTTTTTCTTTTTATAAATAAACCAGGAGCTATTGAAATTAGGGTAAAAAGCTTTATTTATTTGTTTATTTTTTAACACAATGATAAATCCAAATTTTTTAAAGATTTTATTTCATTTTAAAATAAATTTCGTGTGCAAAATAAAATGTCGGGTTGCTTTCATAGTATACTTTTTGCTCTCAATTTTCTACGCGTTTATAAGTTTTATTAATTTTACTATTATTATTATTATTATTATTATTATTATTATTATTAATGTTTATTTAAGGAAACATTTGCAAAAATAAATGTTAAATCCATTCCATATACATATAACATGCAGAAGTTTAATTTTCATTTTAGTAAAATGAACTTACGGCATCTGTACTAAGTATTTATTTAAAAAATTCAGGAATTAACTTTAATTAGTTTAAAATAAGAAAAAAAGCATATTTTTGTTTTCAATAAAAAAGGTTATTTATGTAGTTTTAAAAAGAATTAACTATTTTAGTTAAAATACTTTAATAACGATAAGTCTTTTTTAAACGTGTAAAGGCTTATATAAATACATCATGTCATATACTATTACATAATGGGAATAATTTTATTACATAAAAATTACAATAAGAAAGTTAATAAGTTTTACAAGTAAGTTTGATTTACAGAAGCGACGTAAATTTAACTTTTATATAATTATAGGAATTTATCTTATATATAAAATATACTTTCGCAGAAATTTCCTCCTACTTAAATATTTTAGATATCTGTATTGAAACTAGTATAAATCGATGATTTCTTTAAATAAATCAAGATAAAATAATTTCAAATACAAGTTTTAAAAAATAAATTTATTGCCATTGCTTGAAAATATCTTTTTTTCTTCACAAAGAAAAACACATTTTTTATATTGTATTGTGTTATTTCTTCATTGTTTGTCTTTTACAGAAAAAAAGATTAAACTATCTTTGATAGTATTGTTGACATCATGTGATAGTCAAGGATGCAAGGAAATATTGAACAAATTCATCCATCAAAACATAAAAATAAATAAATAAATAAATAAATAAATAAAGTCCTCAAAAATTCGATAAATTCATTTGTAGGCAATATCTGTGTATTATAAAAGAAAAAGATAAAAAATCAATCTCAAGAGAGAATCAACATGTTTTAATAAAAATATGTGCATATATTTATACATACTTGTTTTTTAGTTATAGATTTAATATAAATAAACAAATGGGATTTTAAAATGCTTTATTTATTTTTGTTATTTTCTGTATCTTCTTGCATTTATCAAAAATATAAATTTCATCGTTTTAAATTATCTAATAAATCTGCGCTTCCATATGATTATTAGAAATTTTTCTGTTATTTTTGCCTTTTATGCTTCTAAAATATATTTCAAATAAAAAATTCTTATTTATACAAATTTTTATTTCTTTCTCCAACTTTTTCTACCACCCCTATATATTTCTTTTATTCAATACGACTATTTATTTTTCAAACATTCTTAGATCATATTTTAACAAGCGATATTAGTTCATTTATGCATTATTAACAATGACTTGATTTAAACATTTCAATAATTAATAAAAAATAAATAAGTAAATAAATAAATATAACATTTATCTTCAATAAATATTACTGTAAAAATAATTGATACTACATTTCTAAGGTCAATAACTTAAATATCTATTTAAAAATTATTCGATTTTCAAAATAATAAGTTAGCATTAGTTTATAATTTCTTTTAATTACTCTAATCTTTTTGTACCATATTCGATAAGAATTTAAAACTCGTACGCGTATGTGTGCATTTCTTTCGTAGAAAGAATTCGACTCCATTCAAGAATTTATTTAACTTTTTCGAAATATATTTAAATTAGGGTTATTAATAAAAGTATACTTTATAGATAATTCTTTCTTTCTTTCTTTTTTTTTTTTTTCAATATTTGAAATTTCCAAGTGATTTAATCTTATTTTTCTAGTTAGTATTGTAAAGAATTTTCCGTTGTCAGTGAAATAAATATCTGTCTAAGTATAATTGGATATTTTAAATGAAAAATTTTTATTGCATTTTAAGATTATACATATGGTTTCATTTAGAATGCCTTAAAAATATACACTTAATTAAATGTCATTAAGAAAATTAATTAGAATTTATACAGAATTAACAAATATTACTAAACAAATTATGTTTAAATACGCAAGCACAGACATTATATGATGTATATACGAGGGGAGGATAAAGAGCTCCTAACTTTGCCCAGAAAGAAAAGAATAAAAGTTATGAAATTATATATTTATTCAAATAGTCCCCTGGAGCCTGATACACTTTCTTCAGTTTTATTGTAACATTTGTACCCATTAAAATAAAATGTATTTGGTTTTTCCTGAAACCAGCTTTCAGCAGCATCTTGGACGTTAGAAATTCTTCGAAACGTTGCCCCTTCAAGTGTTCAAAGAAAAATAATCAGAAGGAGCTTGGTCAGGTGAATATGCTGGAGCATTCGGAAACGAGTATTCAAACTAGCTCGAACAACGTTGAAAGTGTGCGCATTGTCAGACAAAAGCAGGATTTATATGGTCAATTTACCCGGCGTTTATTCTTTGGCGGTTTGCAAAATACTATTCATTTATTCTGGAGCCCTGAGGTAAAAAGTCTATCAGCAGAATACCATCTTTATCGCAGAAAACGGACGCAGAGACGTTTTGGCTGATTTCTGGGTGCATAACTCCTATGGCCACGGGGAATCCATATGCCATTGTTCTTTTGATTGTTCCTTTTTTTAGGATCATAAATATGGAGCCACGTTTCGTCTTCTATCACTAATCTAGACAGAAAGTCCTCTCAAGGTTCAAAATAGGCCAAAATATATTTGGATATTTACAACCGTCACCTTTTTCTGATCATTGTTCAAACATTTTAGCGCTAATAAAACAAATATGTTGTAAAAATCAGCATCACTTGATATTTGTACAGTTGCATATCAAGACAAGTAGCTTTCATTTGTAACCAAATTTATTCTTCTATTTAAATTCGAAGGAGACAAAGTCGGTAACTTTCCACCTACCTTCGTATATATATGCACTGAATTTTGAAACAACTCAGATATAATTCTTTTTTTTAATTATTTATCATAAACTAATGTACTTACTGTGGACTCTCTATTTCTTCATATTTACTTTCTATTTGTTAACTATTAACTTTTATTTAAGAGGTAATCAATTTTGAATATAATTTGAACATTTTGTGCTAATTACAGGAATTTCACGACAGTTGACTAGAGTTGAGCGAAAAATAACAAGGGTTTTCAAACACAGAAAGGCCAAAAAGATAATAAAAATAACAATGATTAAGTGATTCAAATTCTTATTGATTTATACGGTAAAATGAACAAAAACACATTAACGATAAAATCAATATACTGTTATAAGTTAATTTATTATTCTTCAGTAAATAATTCAGCTTATAACATTTGAAAATTTTTAAAATATTGGTTTTGAATAATTTTTAACTAAACATTATGATATAATTTTGTTACTTTAAGTATAATCCATAATATGTGAGACGTAACAGAAAAATCATCTTTTTGTTTATTTACTTTTCAGCTTACATTCAGCAATATTTTAGAGACTGATTGCAATATTAAACAGAATAGTAAAGCAGCTTCCTTTGGTTAACTGCTTTCCTTGCTAAGTGTATTTTCAATTTTACTTTTTCATTTGTAATATTATCTAAATATATGTTTTTATTGCTTTCTGTTATGAATGAAAAAAAAAAGTATAAAAATATTAATTTGAACTAATTTAAAAATTTCAGTTTGTTCACGTTTAATTCAACTCTCATTTTTATAAATATATTAATAAATAACAAATTGTTAATTTACCATGTAAAATTTAATAATAACCATTTCATTAGACGATCACTATGAATTTCAACAGTTGTATAATCGGATAATCATTTGCTTCGTATTCATTATTTATTAAATATAAAATTTTCCGTAAAATATGTAACCCTCGATTTCATAAAATTTTATATTTAATTGCAATTTGTGACCATTTTTCCCAAAATTATTCATCAAAGCTAGTGGAATGTTATTTAAAATTAATGCAGTTTTGTAATGTTAAATTCCTTATTTAATATATGAGCTATTTAAAACGGCTGGTTTATCTTATATACAGGATGTCCACTGAATTTAGACCCCCTTACCTTAACGCTTTTTAGAACGTCTAAAGCATTAGTCTTAAACATACGTTTTTGTAAAGTGGTTATGTCATAAATGTTTTATTCGTTTGCCGCGCTACCTAATGGGAAATAACGGTATAATAAATAATGAAATATAATAAAATTACATTTCATTTATCGGAAACGGTAAGTGAGAGACTACCGGACATTTAAACTGTCAATCACAAAGTGTTAGTGCATGTTCGATTTTGCACGAAATGAAACTTTGCATTCAATATTTCTAAAAATTTAAAGCTTAAAATGCGTTTATGGTTGCACAGAAAAAAAAAATACATTAATCATATTTTTCTTATATAGTCTTCGTAAAAATTTCGTTAACCAAAACAAAATTATTCTATTTTTTTAGTTATATATCAGATATGTTGATCAATATTTTTTTTAATTAACAAACAATTTTGTTGATTTAAACAATTTTTTTATACATTCGCCCATCGCTCGCTCGTTGGTTTTTTCTAGTAAGATATGTGACATATCTTATCGGACTATCCAATAAGAGTGACTGTTTCTTCAATAATTTTCTCGTGGTCAATCGAGACAAACTGATTTGTTAAACTGTACAAAGCTATTGTTAAAAGGGTAAAATAAATATAAAAATCAGTCAATAAAATAAATGTGGTTTAACCAATAAGGCTTTTTTTTTCCGGTGGTGTCATGGTATCCCAAACTAAAAAGTGGACACCTTTTAAATCCTTAACAAAAGGAAAAAAGACGAGACATTTTTAAACCATGGTTCTTTCGAACTGAAAGAATTGATGTACACCAGAAGAACGAAGTTGGCGAGTTTTTAGTCAATAAAATGTTATCCTTTCGGATGCATTTTCAAAATTATCGAGTTAAAAATTACAATTAGGAAATGCGTGTTTTACACGTTTTAATCTTAGAATTATTGATTTTATGGTGTCTTTTAGTACTAATAGATACTATAGAGCTATAAAGCTACATACTATAAAGCTATATAGATACTATGATGCTGTAAAGCTTAGTATTTGGTTTTTTTTTCCATATCGTTTGCAGTTTCTCAGCAGAATTAAACATGCTAACTCGCTGTTTACCAACAAATGACGCTGTAACAGATCTCAACTTTAATCGCAGTCCTTTTACTAAATTTAAATATCACATTCAAGCAAGTAATTATCGCCGTTTTAATCTTTTGAGGAACAGTAATTTAGTGATTATCCTATATTCAGGTTATGGCAGTAGAACTGTTTGGGAGACAGAATAACTGCATCCTTTCGCTTAATATATTGACTAATATTTTAAAAATATATATATATTAGTGTTTATATTTCTCGTAGAAAAATTCTAATTGGTAATACAAATTAGCTGTTGTTATTATCGTGCAGGCTATTAAACTGTAGGATAAAACTAGAAATGTAAAGGACAAGTTTGTTAATAGAAATTACAATGCAGAGAAATATTTCGAAAAAATGTCAATCTCTGTTTCTTATAAAAGTTTTAAAAGGCATTTTCTCTAAATTACGCTTGGATTCGAAAGGTAAAACTAATTCGAAAGTGTTTTCATTTAGAAAGCAATATAATAAATATAGTGTTCTAACTATTAGTAAAATGGCTGTGATCTTATTATCCATAATCTGTTCAATATTTCTCTAACGCGGACCAGTTACGATTAAGTTTTGTCGAAACGATACGATGGTGATTTAAAGTGTTATTTAATTGGTCAACCTAGATCGAATTCTTCATCAAATCATAAAGTCGTCTGCTAGAGATTTTGATCGCAAAAATGTAATCTAATAAAATTTAAATGCACATTTTCAAATTGAAAAAAAAAATAATAATAATAACTTTTTGGGCTGAAACATACACTCAAAATGTCGTATTTAGAAATATGTTTGGTAGAATTTAAAGCAAATTAAGGATTGCATTTCATCTTTGGCTATTATAGAGGTTGATGCCATCTGTTGACCGAAATAGGAATCACCATATTAAAAGACTGTTGTAATTCAACAACAATTGAATTTAGTTTTAAGAATTTTTAACTTATGAGCGGTAAAAAAATATTTTCTAAAAATGAAATTATAATGCAAATATCAAAAATTTAAATATCTTTTACTGAAAAAATAATAAAGAAAACTGAATTTTTTCAGTGAATGATTTTATTTATGTGATTTTCCTTAAAACTGTGTTAAGTGGTGCTACTATCATGCAGATGTTCTGTGTAGGAAAGGTTAGTCTACTAACTAGTTCGTAGATAATTTCCTTTAAAAAGCCATATGCTAAATATTTTTTTCATATATTATTTAAATGATAATGGCCTTCCTAGTAACAATCCTTACTTTGATATGGCTAACAAAAATTTTTGTCTTTAAAATGATTCAGAAATATTTCATTTTAAAGAAAAAAAAAATGTTATTACTCTAAGAAATAACTTTATTTATTTATTTGTTCTGATGAACCTTGTATTTTCAAAACAAACTTCCACATAGAATTGCAGTTTTTTTTTTTTTTTTTTTTTTAACGATATATAAAAGATATTTTTATTCACATTAATTGTTCTCTGCTTGTTATTTTTTAGTCAAGATAACACGAACTTCTAGAAAATACGAATGTGTAGAAGAAAAACGTATATTATGAAAATTATTAATTTATGTGAAATCTTAATTTTAGAGTTTAAATTTCTTGTATATTAGGAAACATATATTTATTAAAAAAGTAAAATGTTGTTATTTAGCTCATTAATGTAAATTAGTAAGCACAATGAAAATTAATGGAAAATTTAAAATAAATTATTGTTACATACACAACAGGAATTAGTATTTTATTTTTTATAAATATTATTATCATGCTTAATCATTAGAATTTTTTTTTACTTGTGTGTGTGTTAACTCGTGAATAATTTGAGTAAATTAATAAATATATACATGGCTAGATTAATAGGATCACCCTGAATTTTGTTTAAGCACAAATTAAGAAGTATTATTTTTTTCTTTTACATTTATATATGATGTTAAAATAAGAACCATATATAAAGGGGATAAATCATTTATAATAATGCTTCATTAAATTGTAGTTAAATGCACATATCTGTTTTAATTCTTAAAAGTTTTTCCTTGTTGCAAATATAACAACTAAAGACAAATGAACAAGATTAAAACAGAAAATAAAATACAATACAATACAATAAATAAATGAACAAATAAATAAATCTAGTATGTTGTGGCCATCTCAAAACTTTCTACTATATTTCCCTACACAAATTTACGCAGTAAAAGTTAAAAATTATTTGTTATTATTTTTTCCATTATGAATGTAGACCATTTTCATCTCTGAGAGGTCTCGATGTATTACACCAAAGATCCAATGGAAGTGATGTTTTTACCATGCAGGTGATAGCCTTCCCGTACTCAGGGAATGTTGCAGTTTAGCAGTTCTAACTATCGGCCATTATGCACCAAAATTGGATGAGCTTACTGTCTTTTAATGGTCTTCTTTATATCAAGTTTTCTTCGATTATATGCATTAGAACGTAAAATATAGCATTCCATTAAATTGTGGAAATCGCTGTATAGCAGCAGTTGAGCTATTGAGTAACATATTGCAGCTATTGAGCAATTTGCACCAAAATTTGATAACAACTAATTTATGTCAAGCTAAATTTACTTATAAATTTATATGCAATTCTGCGCATGAATTCCTGAGATATAGCCTTCCCTAAAATAGCAGAAATTGCTGTAAAGTACCGACACCTGTTTAGCTTTTGACACCAAAAGTTGATAAGCACTAACATATGTCAAGGTGAAAATACATATAAATTTATTGGCACTTCCCTGCAGCAGTTCCTGAGATATAACCTTCCCTGGAAATGAGGGAATCACTATGTAACAGAGCCACATTTTAACGATTGTCACCAGAAGTTGACAAGCACTAAATTATGCCAAGGTGCAACTATACATAAATTTATATTTAATTCTGAGCAGTAGTTTCTGAGATACGGTGAAAACAAATTCTCTATCTCTCTTATGCGTAAAGACACACAGGCACAGAGACAGACATCTTCTAAAAATGGTCAAATCGTATTCCGGAGCTCTCAAAACTTGTAAATCCTACGAAAACCGTAATTTGAAAATTTTTACGCATCCAGTACTGACTTTAATTGAATATAGAAGAAAGAAAGAAAGGGGGGAAAAAAGAAGAAGAAGAAGGAGAAAGAATTTTAAATGAACAACTGGTAAATATTTTCTAATACAAAAAGAAGTAATCTGGGTAATTAAATATATCCAAACATTATTTTACAAACTAAAGAAAGAAGGTGGATACCAAAAGCGACTATTTATTCATGATAAGAGTTATATTCTTAAATCTGAGTTTCAAATAAAAAAAAAATAAAAAATAAAAAAAATGGAAGAGAAACAGTACAACTACAACAATGATACCATCTGATTATTTCTAATCAAACAAAAACACCGTTTAAAAAAAAAATTTTTCTTTTTTGTTTGTTTGTTTGTTTGTTTGTTTGCTGATGCACTTCAAGAACTATTTTGACTTCTCAAATCAGTAAAATAATTTTATGAATTTAGTTGCAAAAACATTATCTTAAGATTTTTCTTCTCTAAAATTTTGAAGTATGTGCCTACTTAAAAATACAAAGATGAGATAACAATCATTTATTTATTTATTCATTCAATTTATTTATTTATTATTTAATTTTCATTCGTAAAATCAAGTTTTAGTAAACTTATTTGGTAATTTATAAAAACAACTGATGCTAGAATCTGCTTTTACATTTGTCTTTCAATATTTATAAAAATATATTTATTTAAAAGATTAAATCCTCTTTAACATTTTTAACGAGAATGTATTTTAGTACATGCTGCATAATGAATACATATATATATATATATATATATATTAAATATATTATATGTTCTATATTTCATATTATTCTTACGAATTTTTCTTAATTGTTACGTGCCTACTGTTTTCTTTCGCTTAATATATATATATATATATATATATATATATATATATTAATCACAATATACGATCCAAATTTTATTCAAATTTTATTTTATTTAAAAACAAATTGCATGTGCGATATAAATGCACAGAATTCTTTCGAATGATACTTTTGCTTTCTATTTTTGACAATTATTTTTATTTTATTTTTTGTAATAATTTACATTTTGTTGTATAAAAAGGAAGCTTTTGTAAAAATACTAAACTAAGGATTATACGCTAAACTAATGCTAATACTACTAAGCTATAGCTAATGCTTTTGCTATACTAATGCTTTTGGAAACTAAACAAATAAACATTTCTAAAAAATGCAGAATCTTGTTTGTTGTTTCAGTAAAATGTTGTAACTAAATTACACATTGTTATTTTATTATTATTATTATTATTATTATTATTAAGATAAAAAAGAAAAAAGAAGGAGGGAAGGGAGATGAGTAATTTTATTACAACTACGTTCTCTAAAATTACGTTATTTATGTTAGGTATTCATAGAAACTTATCAGCAAATAACATTAATTACACTCTAAAGAAAGGGCATACTTCATTACGTTGAGTGACTGGCAAAAAGTGTTCCAACGTTCCAACCACCGATCGTAAAAATAAAGCCATGGTTGTAAATCTATTAGCCTTTTTTTTTTTTTTTTTCAAAGAATGTAAATGACTTTTAATAAATTGTCTATACTCCAGATGTAGCAAATACGGGTACTGAACATTTTTTTCGAAGAAGGGATCTGGCCGTATCAATTTAATTATCAAAAAAAGAAAAAGAAAGAAAGAAACATTCTCCAGAGAGAATCAACATGTTGTTATAAAAGATTCTGTGTATATTTAAGAACAATTATTCTCCTAGTTATAGGTTCAGAATAAATAAACGTATGCAGTTTTATTTATTTTAATATTCTCTATGTTGTAATTTTTTTTCTTAAATAAATAAATTTCATGATTTGAATTCAATGTATATATATATATATATATATATATATATATATATATATATATATATATATATATATATATATTATTGAATGTCCTTAAAAAATTACATAGTTATATTGTTTCTAACAAGTGTAATTTTTTTCTAAAAAATAGTTTTCAACTCAAAAATAAAATTAAAAATCTTACTGATATTACTGGTATAAAAACTTTTGATTTCAATGATCTTTTTAATAATATTGATATTAAAGATATGTTTGATATTATAAATAAACTTTTTGTAGAAAATTTGCAGTATTTAAATCTAAATGTTTGCATAACTCCTTCAGCTTTTAAAACTCTGACTAGGTTTATCCTTTTCCATAACTATATTTTATTCAATAAATATTTATATAAACAACGTTTAGGATTGCCACAAGGTGGAATTGCTTCTAGCATATTAGCTGATCTATACTTATATTATTATGAGCGTGACATTGAGTGTACTAACTTTAAATTACTACGATACATAGATGATATAATTATATTATATTGGGATGAAAATCACACCAAACTAGACTTACCTGTCAAATATCCTGAAAATCTGTCTCTAAGTAGTACTGATTTGGATTCTAGTGTCATTAATTTCTTAGATTTAAAAATTATTCTTAATAGTAATGGCCAATTAGAATTTGACTTATACGATAAAAAGAAAGATTTCCCCTTTAAGGTAAATTTTTTCACTAACTTTAAAACATGCTTACATAAATCTGTATTTGTCAATATTCTTCTTAATTTTACTCTAAGGATCAAATATTTAGTGTCTGATAAACATCAAAAATTACAATTTCGATTCTTTAAAAATTTAGCATTAATTAATGGCTATCCCAAACACTTAATAAAAAAATTCTTTTAATTATTTATTTAATTATTATTATTATTATTTATTTAATTATTTTTTTTTTTATTTATTTATTTATTTTTTTTTTTTTCTCCTCATACATTTTATTCAAATTTAAATTTACGTTTAGGTATTATTATTTGGTTTTCATCAAATACATTGATTATTTACATCCTAAATTTATTTGATTTTAATTTTCCATTATTTTCATGTTATTACTCCAGATGGCAGCACTATTCATGATTCAATATTAGGACTCATCATCTGATTTTTTTTTTTTTCAAGGATTTGAATCCTTATCCTACATGAATTCCACTGTGAATCCTAAAAATTACTCTATGGTCAATGCTATTTTGAACTAATTAACTGTGGATCTAACTGCTAACTGATTGTTACATTTTTACATGTGCGAGTGTGCGACGTTCATTGCTTCAATTTCATTTAGAAAGGTTAAAGTAATCTTATTATTCTACACTTTTGTGGGATTAATTTTAATCTTATATTTAAATGGTTATGGTTTTTCATTTTTAGGTAAAGGTTTTATTATGATTATCGATTTATTATAGTTTCATTATAATCTTCGTTTTTCTGTATTGACTATGTCTATTTCTTTATTGAGTTGTGTTCATATCAAATATTTTATTCAGTAAGTTGAATTTTTGTATTTTTATTTTAATCTTAATTTTATGGTTTTGGTTTGTCATATTAGGTTATAGTTTTGTTTTTATCTTCTCGTTTAATGGTTTTTCTATGGGTGTTTCGGGCCTGCGAACAAAGAAATTCTTAGCTTATGCTTTCTTTGTTACAGAAAAACATCCATATTTTAGCATATTTGCATTCTACCAGGCCCTTGACAAAGTTAGAATGCAAATAATGCTTTTTTTCTTTTTCTTTTTTTTTTTTTTTTCTCTCATTCCAATTTCCAATATTTATTTCGATTTTTCTTTAATTATTCTTTGATTTGATATGGGTAGTCTCAGCTTGTGATCCGAGGAATTGTTTTGATACTGAAGTTGAGTCATCTTTAAATTTCATAAAAACATTTTTGCACTGATTATATTAATGTATTTCTATATATATATATATATATATATATATATATATATATATATATATATTTAATTAATGTTGGAATTTTTTCTTATACTTTTGATATTTTATACTTCGAAAATACATTTTAAGTCAATAATTTCTTTAAAATTTATTTTAATTCATATTATCCTTTCCATCGTTCTCATTCGTTTTTTATTATTTTTCTTTCCTTTCCTTTCCTTTTCTTTTCTTTTTCTTTTTTATAATACAATATTTTACTTTAGAAACTTTCTTAGTTTGTTTCTTCATTAGTGAAATTCGTCCATGCATGAATTATTAACGATGACTTGATTTCATTTTTTAAAATATTTCAGTATATATTTTTAAAAATAACATATCATTTATAGTTAATAGGATTTACTGTAATAATAATGACTACTATATTTCTAAGGTTAATAAGATAAATATTTATTTAAATATAATTTTTTTATTTTTAAAATTACTGAATTAGCATTACATTATAAACGTTTATATTTTTCACAACTTCTAATAACACAATACTAACTTAAAAAAAATGTCTTGCTTTTGCCTCCAAATCAGTTAGCACGTGTTTTTTTTTTTTTTTTTTTTGCACCTAAAAAAGAAAGCTCACGTCCCTTCGAAACCTACAGTGCTTTATTATTAATATTACTATTATTATTATTATTATTTTATGGTGTGTGAAGAAGTTTTTCAAGTTTTTAATAACAATTCCCCATATGGAAGTTTAGAAAAAAAAAAAAAAAAAAATATATATATATATATATATATATTCAAACTGATTATTTTCAGTTTTTATTTTCTAGTATGTATAATGGGTACTTTCAAAATTACAAAGACATTATTAAATACATATATAAAATACTGTAATTACAATCATTATGTACATATTTTTTAATTTTTTACTTTTTCATTTGTGAAAATAAGTTCGTTGTATATCATTGACTAGCTTCTTAATCAAGATATAGGGGAGCTAGGGGCTAGTTGTAACAGGGATAAACAGTAACACTCAAGTTTGCATCATTTTTGATTAGATATTTCAATAAACATAATTCTTATGATGCGCGTTATTATGTAAGAACAATCAGTGTTCCGCAGAAACGGGTTAATGAAGTGTTTTGTACATATGCTACGTTTCAGCTATTTAGTGGAAAAAACGAATGCCGTAATTTTTGATTGAAAGTATGTTATTTAATATTTTAAAGATTTCTTTATAGCTATTTATTTTGTCTATGTGTTAAGTTATAAAATGCATGTTTAATATTTTGTATAAATTGTTATATATATATATATATATATATATATATATATATATATATATATAAACAAAATATCCAAAATCATACGATGGGGCAAGTTGAAACAAAATTTTGGGGCAAATTGTAACATTTTACCATATAATTAGACGTTACACTTTAAACGTTAACAAGCAAATTGTTCATTTTATGCTTTATTCTATGAATTTGTTTTTCTTGTTTTATAATGACAATGAGAAACTATAAAAAGAAGTCTGAAAGAGTTTCAAAGACTCAAGACATACACGAGTTAACTACAGCTGAAATCTTCGAGAAAGGCACAAGTCTTACATTTTCATCACCGCCTTTTCTTCAGGACAGTTTGCGTAATAAGAATTTTATGCATTTTTTTGCTACCACTATATTTATACAATAACTTCTATACTGTTAAATCACGACATATTGCTTTTAAAATGCAATACAAATCTATCTAAAAAAAAAATGATGGCAAATAAAGCGAAAAAATTTTTATACTTAAAACGGCCTGAAAAAAAAAGGCAGAGACTGTGACCCTTGCTACAAATACAGATTCTGAATCAAAAGAATGCTTTTACTTTACTTCTGGAGATGTCTACCGCCCCTCTGAAGCACAAAAATGGGTAAAATGCTTAATTTTCAAATTGCGGCAATATTAAATGTGGGAGAGGGAACAATATATCATTTGTTTGTATTAACTGCAGTTTTGACAAAGGCTGACATTTATGTTTATTAGTTATTTAATTTTCTCTTTATTTTACTATAATTCATTTGATATACTTCCTTGTTACTACACCAAGTAGGTATCATTTTATATTAGTTATTAATTGTCTTTTTTTTTATTAAATTAATAAATTATTATAATAAATTATTAATAATAGATTAAACAAATAATATTAATAATAAATAAATAAAATAATAATAATAATAATAATGAATTAATAATAATGAATTAATAATAATAGTAATAATGAAATAATTTTGAAATACTGTCCTTTACATTGCTAGCATTTCCCACGTATCTGTTACTATTTGGCCCAAGTGTGTTACAAATTACCCCAATTCCGAGGCAAATTGTAAATTATATATATATGAATATTGTAGATAAATCTGTAGTCTATGCAAAACAGCAAATATAAACAAGAAAACGTTACTATATTTTAAAATAGGTGCAGTTTTCTAAAATGTGTTACAACTAGCCCCTAGCGTCTCTACTTATGCATTATATTCGTATAACATGGAGATGTTATTATTTAATGGTAAAACGCAAATTAATTTGAAAATTAATATATATATATATATTACCTTCAAAATGTTAACGTATTTCGTACCTTTTATAACTAAAGATTATCATGATTAAAAATCAATTGAGGATCTTAGCTTTATATCTAGAAAATAATAATTTAATCGAGGTATATGTAACTATAAATACATAATTGTCCTAAATAATCTCTTAAAATTCAAGTTAAAAAACACCAATTTTGACTTTCATCTTTTTATATGATTAATATATCCACCACAAAAAAGTTCAATAAACCAATTTTAATAAAATTATATCATACTGTAGCTAAACGCAAGTTAGCTTATTTGTTTTATTTATTTAACACTTTTTCTTGTTGTAAATGAAGCAACTAAATTCAAATGAATAAGAATATAACAAAATAAGTTCAAATTCGATTTAAGTCAGAGTATAACGGTATATATTTTGTAACACAAAAATGATCTGATTCTTTGGATATATTCTAACATTATTTCACAAA
Organism: Salticus scenicus; assembly: GCA_963930645.1. Lineage (NCBI taxonomy): Eukaryota > Metazoa > Arthropoda > Arachnida > Araneae > Salticidae > Salticus > Salticus scenicus. Next base: position 111,924,136 of record OZ005652.1, read on the forward strand.
GAAACAAACAAACAAACAAACAAAAAAAAAACTGCAATCAAAAGTAAGGACTTATCCATGACAAGGTTCATATACTTAAATCAAAATTTCAAACAAAAAGGACTTGAAAAAAAAAAAAAAAAAAAGAAAGAAAGAAAGAAAGAAAGAAAAGAGTACATTCAATAAGAATGGTTTCAAAAAATATCGTCTCTGATTTCGATATTAAACAATTTTAAGTTCTTTAAAACCTTTTTGTAAAAAAGAGAAAAAAAACAATATCTTAATCTTTTTATTATTGTTATTATTGTTATTATTTTATTTTTACTTTTTAAGGTTTTGGAGTATCTGCATACTTAAAACCAAAAAGACACAATCGCGCAGATATATATATATATATATATATATAATTTTGTAATTTATGTTAGAATTAGGTAAGATGCCGTAAATTTCATTTAATACTTCTGTTAAATTCCCTGTTGACTATATTTGTTATTTATTGAAATTTTTATGTGCACACTTTTTTTATAAATTAATATATATTTATTTTAAACACATGATTGGCGTAGACAAAAGCTAAATAAAAAGTTATAAATTACCTTGTTTATTATTTTGCGAAAATTAATGCTTAACTAACTTAAAACAACAAAAAAGACCATTCGGCTATTTTTTTCCTGAGTAAAACTGCTGGCAACTTACCACAAATATTTGAATAATACGTAAGTGTGCTTATTAACGAACCAAAAAGGGGAAACAGTCACTTTTAGACGTTTGGGGAGAAGCCCCAGACATTCTGCTTTAAAAAAATTATCCGAACCTATATAAACTGCGATCCCACCAGTAGCCAAGCGGCTCTGCGCTCAAAGCTTGTAATCGTAAAGAGCCGGGTTCGAACTCCAGTGACGCTCATCGACCTAGCCATTCGGCGTTTTCCGTTGTTTTCTCCAAAACTTACGTTAATACGAGCTAGATTCCTTTAGAAAGACCACCCAAGAGGATCATCCACGTATAGGCCTAGAACCCAAGTATTGTCAATCAACCTTAAGCCCCACAACCGACCAAATAACCTATATACACCACAGTTTCATAACTAACTAAAAATGAGACAAGTCAAAATTTTAAACACTTCTTAATAAAGATAGATTATCGATTCAAACTATTCTATGTGAATTGAAAAAAATTCATTGAACGTAGTATACGTCACTTTACTGATGTACCTGTCCTATTAGTGGCCGACTCTCCCGTACGGCACATACATATAAAATAAACTCATGACACGGAATCTTGTAACGCGGTATCTAACCTCGACTTACTTTTTTCTTAAAAAATAAATAAATAAATAAAAAATCCTTTTCTTACAAATAAGTTTCAGTAAACTCGCGCAGCCCCTTTTAAAAATACCTCAGGGTAGGCTCTGCTAATACATTTGTCTTTTGAAATATACGGAAGAACTTATTCAGGGTATTAAAACATCTTTAAAGTTTTATATAAGAATATTGCTACTATAAAACCAAAAAATCTTTTCTTTTTCCTTCTTGAATAAATACAACATGCATTCTGTATTTAAAATTATTTTCCCGAATTATGCTTGTTCCACTACAATTTATAGTTTTTTTTTTTTCTTTTTCTTTTTATAAATAAACCAGGAGCTATTGAAATTAGGGTAAAAAGCTTTATTTATTTGTTTATTTTTTAACACAATGATAAATCCAAATTTTTTAAAGATTTTATTTCATTTTAAAATAAATTTCGTGTGCAAAATAAAATGTCGGGTTGCTTTCATAGTATACTTTTTGCTCTCAATTTTCTACGCGTTTATAAGTTTTATTAATTTTACTATTATTATTATTATTATTATTATTATTATTATTATTAATGTTTATTTAAGGAAACATTTGCAAAAATAAATGTTAAATCCATTCCATATACATATAACATGCAGAAGTTTAATTTTCATTTTAGTAAAATGAACTTACGGCATCTGTACTAAGTATTTATTTAAAAAATTCAGGAATTAACTTTAATTAGTTTAAAATAAGAAAAAAAGCATATTTTTGTTTTCAATAAAAAAGGTTATTTATGTAGTTTTAAAAAGAATTAACTATTTTAGTTAAAATACTTTAATAACGATAAGTCTTTTTTAAACGTGTAAAGGCTTATATAAATACATCATGTCATATACTATTACATAATGGGAATAATTTTATTACATAAAAATTACAATAAGAAAGTTAATAAGTTTTACAAGTAAGTTTGATTTACAGAAGCGACGTAAATTTAACTTTTATATAATTATAGGAATTTATCTTATATATAAAATATACTTTCGCAGAAATTTCCTCCTACTTAAATATTTTAGATATCTGTATTGAAACTAGTATAAATCGATGATTTCTTTAAATAAATCAAGATAAAATAATTTCAAATACAAGTTTTAAAAAATAAATTTATTGCCATTGCTTGAAAATATCTTTTTTTCTTCACAAAGAAAAACACATTTTTTATATTGTATTCTGTTATTTCTTCATTGTTTGTCTTTTACAGAAAAAAAGATTAAACTATCTTTGATAGTATTGTTGACATCATGTGATAGTCAAGGATGCAAGGAAATATTGAACAAATTCATCCATCAAAACATAAAAATAAATAAATAAATAAATAAATAAATAAAGTCCTCAAAAATTCGATAAATTCATTTGTAGGCAATATCTGTGTATTATAAAAGAAAAAGATAAAAAATCAATCTCAAGAGAGAATCAACATGTTTTAATAAAAATATGTGCATATATTTATACATACTTGTTTTTTAGTTATAGATTTAATATAAATAAACAAATGGGATTTTAAAATGCTTTATTTATTTTTGTTATTTTCTGTATCTTCTTGCATTTATCAAAAATATAAATTTCATCGTTTTAAATTATCTAATAAATCTGCGCTTCCATATGATTATTAGAAATTTTTCTGTTATTTTTGCCTTTTATGCTTCTAAAATATATTTCAAATAAAAAATTCTTATTTATACAAATTTTTATTTCTTTCTCCAACTTTTTCTACCACCCCTATATATTTCTTTTATTCAATACGACTATTTATTTTTCAAACATTCTTAGATCATATTTTAACAAGCGATATTAGTTCATTTATGCATTATTAACAATGACTTGATTTAAACATTTCAATAATTAATAAAAAATAAATAAGTAAATAAATAAATATAACATTTATCTTCAATAAATATTACTGTAAAAATAATTGATACTACATTTCTAAGGTCAATAACTTAAATATCTATTTAAAAATTATTCGATTTTCAAAATAATAAGTTAGCATTAGTTTATAATTTCTTTTAATTACTCTAATCTTTTTGTACCATATTCGATAAGAATTTAAAACTCGTACGCGTATGTGTGCATTTCTTTCGTAGAAAGAATTCGACTCCATTCAAGAATTTATTTAACTTTTTCGAAATATATTTAAATTAGGGTTATTAATAAAAGTATACTTTATAGATAATTCTTTCTTTCTTTCTTTTTTTTTTTTTTCAATATTTGAAATTTCCAAGTGATTTAATCTTATTTTTCTAGTTAGTATTGTAAAGAATTTTCCGTTGTCAGTGAAATAAATATCTGTCTAAGTATAATTGGATATTTTAAATGAAAAATTTTTATTGCATTTTAAGATTATACATATGGTTTCATTTAGAATGCCTTAAAAATATACACTTAATTAAATGTCATTAAGAAAATTAATTAGAATTTATACAGAATTAACAAATATTACTAAACAAATTATGTTTAAATACGCAAGCACAGACATTATATGATGTATATACGAGGGGAGGATAAAGAGCTCCTAACTTTGCCCAGAAAGAAAAGAATAAAAGTTATGAAATTATATATTTATTCAAATAGTCCCCTGGAGCCTGATACACTTTCTTCAGTTTTATTGTAACATTTGTACCCATTAAAATAAAATGTATTTGGTTTTTCCTGAAACCAGCTTTCAGCAGCATCTTGGACGTTAGAAATTCTTCGAAACGTTGCCCCTTCAAGTGTTCAAAGAAAAATAATCAGAAGGAGCTTGGTCAGGTGAATATGCTGGAGCATTCGGAAACGAGTATTCAAACTAGCTCGAACAACGTTGAAAGTGTGCGCATTGTCAGACAAAAGCAGGATTTATATGGTCAATTTACCCGGCGTTTATTCTTTGGCGGTTTGCAAAATACTATTCATTTATTCTGGAGCCCTGAGGTAAAAAGTCTATCAGCAGAATACCATCTTTATCGCAGAAAACGGACGCAGAGACGTTTTGGCTGATTTCTGGGTGCATAACTCCTATGGCCACGGGGAATCCATATGCCATTGTTCTTTTGATTGTTCCTTTTTTTAGGATCATAAATATGGAGCCACGTTTCGTCTTCTATCACTAATCTAGACAGAAAGTCCTCTCAAGGTTCAAAATAGGCCAAAATATATTTGGATATTTACAACCGTCACCTTTTTCTGATCATTGTTCAAACATTTTAGCGCTAATAAAACAAATATGTTGTAAAAATCAGCATCACTTGATATTTGTACAGTTGCATATCAAGACAAGTAGCTTTCATTTGTAACCAAATTTATTCTTCTATTTAAATTCGAAGGAGACAAAGTCGGTAACTTTCCACCTACCTTCGTATATATATGCACTGAATTTTGAAACAACTCAGATATAATTCTTTTTTTTAATTATTTATCATAAACTAATGTACTTACTGTGGACTCTCTATTTCTTCATATTTACTTTCTATTTGTTAACTATTAACTTTTATTTAAGAGGTAATCAATTTTGAATATAATTTGAACATTTTGTGCTAATTACAGGAATTTCACGACAGTTGACTAGAGTTGAGCGAAAAATAACAAGGGTTTTCAAACACAGAAAGGCCAAAAAGATAATAAAAATAACAATGATTAAGTGATTCAAATTCTTATTGATTTATACGGTAAAATGAACAAAAACACATTAACGATAAAATCAATATACTGTTATAAGTTAATTTATTATTCTTCAGTAAATAATTCAGCTTATAACATTTGAAAATTTTTAAAATATTGGTTTTGAATAATTTTTAACTAAACATTATGATATAATTTTGTTACTTTAAGTATAATCCATAATATGTGAGACGTAACAGAAAAATCATCTTTTTGTTTATTTACTTTTCAGCTTACATTCAGCAATATTTTAGAGACTGATTGCAATATTAAACAGAATAGTAAAGCAGCTTCCTTTGGTTAACTGCTTTCCTTGCTAAGTGTATTTTCAATTTTACTTTTTCATTTGTAATATTATCTAAATATATGTTTTTATTGCTTTCTGTTATGAATGAAAAAAAAAAGTATAAAAATATTAATTTGAACTAATTTAAAAATTTCAGTTTGTTCACGTTTAATTCAACTCTCATTTTTATAAATATATTAATAAATAACAAATTGTTAATTTACCATGTAAAATTTAATAATAACCATTTCATTAGACGATCACTATGAATTTCAACAGTTGTATAATCGGATAATCATTTGCTTCGTATTCATTATTTATTAAATATAAAATTTTCCGTAAAATATGTAACCCTCGATTTCATAAAATTTTATATTTAATTGCAATTTGTGACCATTTTTCCCAAAATTATTCATCAAAGCTAGTGGAATGTTATTTAAAATTAATGCAGTTTTGTAATGTTAAATTCCTTATTTAATATATGAGCTATTTAAAACGGCTGGTTTATCTTATATACAGGATGTCCACTGAATTTAGACCCCCTTACCTTAACGCTTTTTAGAACGTCTAAAGCATTAGTCTTAAACATACGTTTTTGTAAAGTGGTTATGTCATAAATGTTTTATTCGTTTGCCGCGCTACCTAATGGGAAATAACGGTATAATAAATAATGAAATATAATAAAATTACATTTCATTTATCGGAAACGGTAAGTGAGAGACTACCGGACATTTAAACTGTCAATCACAAAGTGTTAGTGCATGTTCGATTTTGCACGAAATGAAACTTTGCATTCAATATTTCTAAAAATTTAAAGCTTAAAATGCGTTTATGGTTGCACAGAAAAAAAAATACATTAATCATATTTTTCTTATATAGTCTTCGTAAAAATTTCGTTAACCAAAACAAAATTATTCTATTTTTTTAGTTATATATCAGATATGTTGATCAATATTTTTTTTAATTAACAAACAATTTTGTTGATTTAAACAATTTTTTTATACATTCGCCCATCGCTCGCTCGTTGGTTTTTTCTAGTAAGATATGTGACATATCTTATCGGACTATCCAATAAGAGTGACTGTTTCTTCAATAATTTTCTCGTGGTCAATCGAGACAAACTGATTTGTTAAACTGTACAAAGCTATTGTTAAAAGGGTAAAATAAATATAAAAATCAGTCAATAAAATAAATGTGGTTTAACCAATAAGGCTTTTTTTTTCCGGTGGTGTCATGGTATCCCAAACTAAAAAGTGGACACCTTTTAAATCCTTAACAAAAGGAAAAAAGACGAGACATTTTTAAACCATGGTTCTTTCGAACTGAAAGAATTGATGTACACCAGAAGAACGAAGTTGGCGAGTTTTTAGTCAATAAAATGTTATCCTTTCGGATGCATTTTCAAAATTATCGAGTTAAAAATTACAATTAGGAAATGCGTGTTTTACACGTTTTAATCTTAGAATTATTGATTTTATGGTGTCTTTTAGTACTAATAGATACTATAGAGCTATAAAGCTACATACTATAAAGCTATATAGATACTATGATGCTGTAAAGCTTAGTATTTGGTTTTTTTTTCCATATCGTTTGCAGTTTCTCAGCAGAATTAAACATGCTAACTCGCTGTTTACCAACAAATGACGCTGTAACAGATCTCAACTTTAATCGCAGTCCTTTTACTAAATTTAAATATCACATTCAAGCAAGTAATTATCGCCGTTTTAATCTTTTGAGGAACAGTAATTTAGTGATTATCCTATATTCAGGTTATGGCAGTAGAACTGTTTGGGAGACAGAATAACTGCATCCTTTCGCTTAATATATTGACTAATATTTTAAAAATATATATATATTAGTGTTTATATTTCTCGTAGAAAAATTCTAATTGGTAATACAAATTAGCTGTTGTTATTATCGTGCAGGCTATTAAACTGTAGGATAAAACTAGAAATGTAAAGGACAAGTTTGTTAATAGAAATTACAATGCAGAGAAATATTTCGAAAAAATGTCAATCTCTGTTTCTTATAAAAGTTTTAAAAGGCATTTTCTCTAAATTACGCTTGGATTCGAAAGGTAAAACTAATTCGAAAGTGTTTTCATTTAGAAAGCAATATAATAAATATAGTGTTCTAACTATTAGTAAAATGGCTGTGATCTTATTATCCATAATCTGTTCAATATTTCTCTAACGCGGACCAGTTACGATTAAGTTTTGTCGAAACGATACGATGGTGATTTAAAGTGTTATTTAATTGGTCAACCTAGATCGAATTCTTCATCAAATCATAAAGTCGTCTGCTAGAGATTTTGATCGCAAAAATGTAATCTAATAAAATTTAAATGCACATTTTCAAATTGAAAAAAAAAATAATAATAATAACTTTTTGGGCTGAAACATACACTCAAAATGTCGTATTTAGAAATATGTTTGGTAGAATTTAAAGCAAATTAAGGATTGCATTTCATCTTTGGCTATTATAGAGGTTGATGCCATCTGTTGACCGAAATAGGAATCACCATATTAAAAGACTGTTGTAATTCAACAACAATTGAATTTAGTTTTAAGAATTTTTAACTTATGAGCGGTAAAAAAATATTTTCTAAAAATGAAATTATAATGCAAATATCAAAAATTTAAATATCTTTTACTGAAAAAATAATAAAGAAAACTGAATTTTTTCAGTGAATGATTTTATTTATGTGATTTTCCTTAAAACTGTGTTAAGTGGTGCTACTATCATGCAGATGTTCTGTGTAGGAAAGGTTAGTCTACTAACTAGTTCGTAGATAATTTCCTTTAAAAAGCCATATGCTAAATATTTTTTTCATATATTATTTAAATGATAATGGCCTTCCTAGTAACAATCCTTACTTTGATATGGCTAACAAAAATTTTTGTCTTTAAAATGATTCAGAAATATTTCATTTTAAAGAAAAAAAAAATGTTATTACTCTAAGAAATAACTTTATTTATTTATTTGTTCTGATGAACCTTGTATTTTCAAAACAAACTTCCACATAGAATTGCAGTTTTTTTTTTTTTTTTTTTTTAACGATATATAAAAGATATTTTTATTCACATTAATTGTTCTCTGCTTGTTATTTTTTAGTCAAGATAACACGAACTTCTAGAAAATACGAATGTGTAGAAGAAAAACGTATATTATGAAAATTATTAATTTATGTGAAATCTTAATTTTAGAGTTTAAATTTCTTGTATATTAGGAAACATATATTTATTAAAAAAGTAAAATGTTGTTATTTAGCTCATTAATGTAAATTAGTAAGCACAATGAAAATTAATGGAAAATTTAAAATAAATTATTGTTACATACACAACAGGAATTAGTATTTTATTTTTTATAAATATTATTATCATGCTTAATCATTAGAATTTTTTTTTACTTGTGTGTGTGTTAACTCGTGAATAATTTGAGTAAATTAATAAATATATACATGGCTAGATTAATAGGATCACCCTGAATTTTCTTTAAGCACAAATTAAGAAGTATTATTTTTTTCTTTTACATTTATATATGATGTTAAAATAAGAACCATATATAAAGGGGATAAATCATTTATAATAATGCTTCATTAAATTGTAGTTAAATGCACATATCTGTTTTAATTCTTAAAAGTTTTTCCTTGTTGCAAATATAACAACTAAAGACAAATGAACAAGATTAAAACAGAAAATAAAATACAATACAATACAATAAATAAATGAACAAATAAATAAATCTAGTATGTTGTGGCCATCTCAAAACTTTCTACTATATTTCCCTACACAAATTTACGCAGTAAAAGTTAAAAGTTATTTGTTATTATTTTTTCCATTATGAATGTAGACCATTTTCATCTCTGAGAGGTCTCGATGTATTACACCAAAGATCCAATGGAAGTGATGTTTTTACCATGCAGGTGATAGCCTTCCCGTACTCAGGGAATGTTGCAGTTTAGCAGTTCTAACTATCGGCCATTATGCACCAAAATTGGATGAGCTTACTGTCTTTTAATGGTCTTCTTTATATCAAGTTTTCTTCGATTATATGCATTAGAACGTAAAATATAGCATTCCATTAAATTGTGGAAATCGCTGTATAGCAGCAGTTGAGCTATTGAGTAACATATTGCAGCTATTGAGCAATTTGCACCAAAATTTGATAACAACTAATTTATGTCAAGCTAAATTTACTTATAAATTTATATGCAATTCTGCGCATGAATTCCTGAGATATAGCCTTCCCTAAAATAGCAGAAATTGCTGTAAAGTACCGACACCTGTTTAGCTTTTGACACCAAAAGTTGATAAGCACTAACATATGTCAAGGTGAAAATACATATAAATTTATTGGCACTTCCCTGCAGCAGTTCCTGAGATATAACCTTCCCTGGAAATGAGGGAATCACTATGTAACAGAGCCACATTTTAACGATTGTCACCAGAAGTTGACAAGCACTAAATTATGCCAAGGTGCAACTATACATAAATTTATATTTAATTCTGAGCAGTAGTTTCTGAGATACGGTGAAAACAAATTCTCTATCTCTCTTATGCGTAAAGACACACAGGCACAGAGACAGACATCTTCTAAAAATGGTCAAATCGTATTCCGGAGCTCTCAAAACTTGTAAATCCTACGAAAACCGTAATTTGAAAATTTTTACGCATCCAGTACTGACTTTAATTGAATATAGAAGAAAGAAAGAAAGGGGGGAAAAAAGAAGAAGAAGAAGGAGAAAGAATTTTAAATGAACAACTAGTAAATATTTTCTAATACAAAAAGAAGTAATCTGGGTAATTAAATATATCCAAACATTATTTTACAAACTAAAGAAAGAAGGTGGATACCAAAAGCGACTATTTATTCATGATAAGAGTTATATTCTTAAATCTGAGTTTCAAATAAAAAAAAAAATAAAAAATAAAAAAAATGGAAGAGAAACAGTACAACTACAACAATGATACCATCTGATTATTTCTAATCAAACAAAAACACCGTTTAAAAAAAAAAATTTTCTTTTTTGTTTGTTTGTTTGTTTGTTTGTTTGCTGATGCACTTCAAGAACTATTTTGACTTCTCAAATCAGTAAAATAATTTTATGCATTTAGTTGCAAAAACATTATCTTAAGATTTTTCTTCTCTAAAATTTTGAAGTATGTGCCTACTTAAAAATACAAAGATGAGATAACAATCATTTATTTATTTATTCATTCAATTTATTTATTTATTATTTAATTTTCATTCGTAAAATCAAGTTTTAGTAAACTTATTTGGTAATTTATAAAAACAACTGATGCTAGAATCTGCTTTTACATTTGTCTTTCAATATTTATAAAAATATATTTATTTAAAAGATTAAATCCTCTTTAACATTTTTAACGAGAATGTATTTTAGTACATGCTGCATAATGAATACATATATATATATATATATATATATATTAAATATATTACATGTTCTATATTTCATATTATTCTTACGAATTTTGCTTAATTGTTACGTGCCTACTGTTTTCTTTCGCTTAATATATATATATATATATATATATATATATTAATCACAATATACGATCCAAATTTTATTCAAATTTTATTTTATTTAAAAACAAATTGCATGTGCGATATAAATGCACAGAATTCTTTCGAATGATACTTTTGCTTTCTATTTTTTACAATTATTTTTATTTTATTTTTTGTAATAATTTACATTTTGTTGTATAAAAAGGAAGCTTTTGTAAAAATACTAAACTAAGGATTATACGCTAAACTAATGCTAATACTACTAAGCTATAGCTAATGCTTTTGCTATACTAATGCTTTTGGAAACTAAACAAATAAACATTTCTAAAAAATGCAGAATCTTGTTTGTTGTTTCAGTAAAATGTTGTAACTAAATTACACATTGTTATTTTATTATTATTATTATTATTATTATTATTAAGATAAAAAAGAAAAAAGAAGGAGGGAAGGGAGATGAGTAATTTTATTACAACTACGTTCTCTAAAATTACGTTATTTATGTTAGGTATTCATAGAAACTTATCAGCAAATAACATTAATTACACTCTAAAGAAAGGGCATACTTCATTACGTTGAGTGACTGGCAAAAAGTGTTCCAACGTTCCAACCACCGATCGTAAAAATAAAGCCATGGTTGTAAATCTATTAGCCTTTTTTTTTTTTTTTTCAAAGAATGTAAATGACTTTTAATAAATTGTCTATACTCCAGATGTAGCAAATACGGGTACTGAACATTTTTTTCGAAGAAGGGATCTGGCCGTATCAATTTAATTATCAAAAAAAGAAAAAGAAAGAAAGAAACATTCTCCAGAGAGAATCAACATGTTGTTATAAAAGATTCTGTGTATATTTAAGAACAATTATTCTCCTAGTTATAGGTTCAGAATAAATAAACGTATGCAGTTTTATTTATTTTAATATTCTCTATGTTGTAATTTTTTTTCTTAAATAAATAAATTTCATGATTTGAATTCAATGTATATATATATATATATATATTATTGAATGTCCTTAAAAAATTACATAGTTATATTGTTTCTAACAAGTGTAATTTTTTTCTAAAAAATAGTTTTCAACTCAAAAATAAAATTAAAAATCTTACTGATATTACTGGTATAAAAACTTTTGATTTCAATGATCTTTTTAATAATATTGATATTAAAGATATGTTTGATATTATAAATAAACTTTTTGTAGAAAATTTGCAGTATTTAAATCTAAATGTTTGCATAACTCCTTCAGCTTTTAAAACTCTGACTAGGTTTATCCTTTTCCATAACTATATTTTATTCAATAAATATTTATATAAACAACGTTTAGGATTGCCACAAGGTGGAATTGCTTCTAGCATATTAGCTGATCTATACTTATATTATTATGAGCGTGACATTGAGTGTACTAACTTTAAATTACTACGATACATAGATGATATAATTATATTATATTGGGATGAAAATCACACCAAACTAGACTTACCTGTCAAATATCCTGAAAATCTGTCTCTAAGTAGTACTGATTTGGATTCTAGTGTCATTAATTTCTTAGATTTAAAAATTATTCTTAATAGTAATGGCCAATTAGAATTTGACTTATACGATAAAAAGAAAGATTTCCCCTTTAAGGTAAATTTTTTCACTAACTTTAAAACATGCTTACATAAATCTGTATTTGTCAATATTCTTCTTAATTTTACTCTAAGGATCAAATATTTAGTGTCTGATAAACATCAAAAATTACAATTTCGATTCTTTAAAAATTTAGCATTAATTAATGGCTATCCCAAACACTTAATAAAAAAATTCTTTTAATTATTTATTTAATTATTATTATTATTATTTATTTATTTATTTTTTTTTTTTATTTATTTATTTATTTATTTTTTTTTCTCCTCATACATTTTATTCAAATTTAAATTTACGTTTAGGTATTATTATTTGGTTTTCATCAAATACATTGATTATTTACATCCTAAATTTATTTGATTTTAATTTTCCATTATTTTCATCTTATTACTCCAGATGGCAGCACTATTCATGATTCAATATTAGGACTCATCATCTGATTTTTTTTTTTTTTTCAAGGATTTGAATCCTTATCCTACATGAATTCCACTGTGAATCCTAAAAATTACTCTATGGTCAATGCTATTTTGAACTAATTAACTGTGGATCTAACTGCTAACTGATTGTTACATTTTTACATGTGCGAGTGTGCGACGTTCATTGCTTCAATTTCATTTAGAAAGGTTAAAGTAATCTTATTATTCTACACTTTTGTGGGATTAATTTTAATCTTATATTTAAATGGTTATGGTTTTTCATTTTTAGGTAAAGGTTTTATTATGATTATCGATTTATTATAGTTTCATTATAATCTTCGTTTTTCTGTATTGACTATGTCTATTTCTTTATTGAGTTGTGTTCATATCAAATATTTTATTCAGTAAGTTGAATTTTTGTATTTTTATTTTAATCTTAATTTTATGGTTTTGGTTTGTCATATTAGGTTATAGTTTTGTTTTTATCTTCTCGTTTAATGGTTTTTCTATGGGTGTTTCGGGCCTGCGAACAAAGAAATTCTTAGCTTATGCTTTCTTTGTTGCAGAAAAACATCCATATTTTAGCATATTTGCATTCTACCAGGCCCTTGACAAAGTTAGAATGCAAATAATGCTTTTTTTCTTTTTCTTTTTTCTTTTTTTTTTTTTTCTCTCATTCCAATTTCCAATATTTATTTCGATTTTTCTTTAATTATTCTTTGATTTGATATGGGTAGTCTCAGCTTGTGATCCGAGGAATTGTTTTGATACTGAAGTTGAGTCATCTTTAAATTTCATAAAAACATTTTTGCACTGATTATATTAATGTATTTCTATATATATATATATATATATATATATATATATATATATATTAATTAATGTTGGAATTTTTTCTTATACTTTTGATATTTTATACTTCGAAAATACATTTTAAGTCAATAATTTCTTTAAAATTTATTTTAATTCATATTATCCTTTCCATCGTTCTCATTCGTTTTTTATTATTTTTCTTTCCTTTCCTTTCCTTTTCTTTTCTTTTTCTTTTTTATAATACAATATTTTACTTTAGAAACTTTCTTAGTTTGTTTCTTCATTAGTGAAATTCGTCCATGCATGAATTATTAACGATGACTTGATTTCATTTTTTAAAATATTTCAGTATATATTTTTAAAAATCCATATCATTTATAGTTAATAGGATTTACTGTAATAATAATGACTACTATATTTCTAAGGTTAATAAGATAAATATTTATTTAAATATAATTTTTTTATTTTTAAAATTACTGAATTAGCATTACATTATAAACGTTTATATTTTTCACAACTTCTAATAACACAATACTAACTTAAAAAAAATGTCTTGCTTTTGCCTCCAAATCAGTTAGCACGTGTTTTTTTTTTTTTTTTTTTTTTTTTGCACCTAAAAAAGAAAGCTCACGTCCCTTCGAAACCTACAGTGCTTTATTATTAATATTACTATTATTATTATTATTATTTTATGGTGTGTGAAGAAGTTTTTCAAGTTTTTAATAACAATTCCCCATATGGAAGTTTAGAAAAAAAAAAAAAAATATATATATATATATATATATATATATATATATATATATTCAAACTGATTATTTTCAGTTTTTATTTTCTAGTATGTATAATGGGTACTTTCAAAATTACAAAGACATTATTAAATACATATATAAAATACTGTAATTACAATCATTATGTACATATTTTTTAATTTTTTACTTTTTCATTTGTGAAAATAAGTTCGTTGTATATCATTGACTAGCTTCTTAATCAAGATATAGGGGAGCTAGGGGCTAGTTGTAACAGGGATAAACAGTAACACTCAAGTTTGCATCATTTTTGATTAGATATTTCAATAAACATAATTCTTATGATGCGCGTTATTATGTAAGAACAATCAGTGTTCCGCAGAAACGGGTTAATGAAGTGTTTTGTACATATGCTACGTTTCAGCTATTTAGTGGAAAAAACGAATGCCGTAATTTTTGATTGAAAGTATGTTATTTAATATTTTAAAGATTTCTTTATAGCTATTTATTTTGTCTATGTGGTAAGTTATAAAATGCATGTTTAATATTTTGTATAAATTGTTATATATATATATATATATATATAAACAAAATATCCAAAATCATACGATGGGGCAAGTTGAAACAAAATTTTGGGGCAAATTGTAACATTTTACCATATAATTAGACGTTACACTTTAAACGTTAACAAGCAAATTGTTCATTTTATGCTTTATTCTATGAATTTGTTTTTCTTGTTTTATAATGACAATGAGAAACTATAAAAAGAAGTCTGAAAGAGTTTCAAAGACTCAAGACATACACGAGTTAACTACAGCTGAAATCTTCGAGAAAGGCACAAGTCTTACATTTTCATCACCGCCTTTTCTTCAGGACAGTTTGCGTAATAAGAATTTTATGCATTTTTTTGCTACCACTATATTTATACAATAACTTCTATACTGTTAAATCACGACATATTGCTTTTAAAATGCAATACAAATCTATCTAAAAAAAAAATGATGGCAAATAAAGCGAAAAAATTTTTATACTTAAAACGGCCTGAAAAAAAAAGGCAGAGACTGTGACCCTTGCTACAAATACAGATTCTGAATCAAAAGAATGCTTTTACTTTACTTCTGGAGATGTCTACCGCCCCTCTGAAGCACAAAAATGGGTAAAATGCTTAATTTTCAAATTGCGGCAATATTAAATGTGGGAGAGGGAACAATATATCATTTGTTTGTATTAACTGCAGTTTTGACAAAGGCTGACATTTATGTTTATTAGTTATTTAATTTTCTCTTTATTTTACTATAATTCATTTGATATACTTCCTTGTTACTACACCAAGTAGGTATCATTTTATATTAGTTATTAATTGTCTTTTTTTTTATTAAATTAATAAATTATTATAATAAATTATTAATAATA
Organism: Salticus scenicus; assembly: GCA_963930645.1. Classification (NCBI taxonomy): domain Eukaryota; kingdom Metazoa; phylum Arthropoda; class Arachnida; order Araneae; family Salticidae; genus Salticus; species Salticus scenicus. The sequence continues at coordinate 111,939,916 of OZ005652.1, forward strand.
GATTAAACAAATAATATTAATAATAAATAAATAAAATAATAATAATAATAATAATGAATTAATAATAATGAATTAATAATAATAGTAATAATGAAATAATTTTGAAATACTGTCCTTTACATTGCTAGCATTTCCCACGTATCTGTTACTATTTGGCCCAAGTGTGTTACAAATTACCCCAATTCCGAGGCAAATTGTAAATTATATATATATGAATATTGTAGATAAATCTGTAGTCTATGCAAAACAGCAAATATAAACAAGAAAACGTTACTATATTTTAAAATAGGTGCAGTTTTCTAAAATGTGTTACAACTAGCCCCTAGCGTCTCTACTTATGCATTATATTCGTATAACATGGAGATGTTATTATTTAATGGTAAAACGCAAATTAATTTGAAAATTAATATATATATATATATTACCTTCAAAATGTTAACGTATTTCGTACCTTTTATAACTAAAGATTATCATGATTAAAAATCAATTGAGGATCTTAGCTTTATATCTAGAAAATAATAATTTAATCGAGGTATATGTAACTATAAATACATAATTGTCCTAAATAATCTCTTAAAATTCAAGTTAAAAAACACCAATTTTGACTTTCATCTTTTTATATGATTAATATATCCACCACAAAAAAGTTCAATAAACCAATTTTAATAAAATTATATCATACTGTAGCTAAACGCAAGTTAGCTTATTTGTTTTATTTATTTAACACTTTTTCTTGTTGTAAATGAAGCAACTAAATTCAAATGAATAAGAATATAACAAAATAAGTTCAAATTCGATTTAAGTCAGAGTATAACGGTATATATTTTGTAACACAAAAATGATCTGATTCTTTGGATATATTCTAACATTATTTCACAAAGAAACAAACAAACAAACAAACAAAAAAAAAAACTGCAATCAAAAGTAAGGACTTATCCATGACAAGGTTCATATACTTAAATCAAAATTTCAAACAAAAAGGACTTGAAAAAAAAAAAAAAAAAAAAAAAAGAAAGAAAGAAAGAAAGAAAAGAGTACATTCAATAAGAATGGTTTCAAAAAATATCGTCTCTGATTTCGATATTAAACAATTTTAAGTTCTTTAAAACCTTTTTGTAAAAAAGAGAAAAAAAACAATATCTTAATCTTTTTATTATTGTTATTATTGTTATTATTTTATTTTTACTTTTTAAGGTTTTGGAGTATCTGCATACTTAAAACCAAAAAGACACAATCGCGCAGATATATATATATATATATATATATATAATTTTGTAATTTATGTTAGAATTAGGTAAGATGCCGTAAATTTCATTTAATACTTCTGTTAAATTCCCTGTTGACTATATTTGTTATTTATTGAAATTTTTATGTGCACACTTTTTTTATAAATTAATATATATTTATTTTAAACACATGATTGGCGTAGACAAAAGCTAAATAAAAAGTTATAAATTACCTTGTTTATTATTTTGCGAAAATTAATGCTTAACTAACTTAAAACAACAAAAAAGACCATTCGGCTATTTTTTTCCTGAGTAAAACTGCTGGCAACTTACCACAAATATTTGAATAATACGTAAGTGTGCTTATTAACGAACCAAAAAGGGGAAACAGTCACTTTTAGACGTTTGGGGAGAAGCCCCAGACATTCTGCTTTAAAAAAATTATCCGAACCTATATAAACTGCGATCCCACCAGTAGCCAAGCGGCTCTGCGCTCAAAGCTTGTAATCGTAAAGAGCCGGGTTCGAACTCCAGTGACGCTCATCGACCTAGCCATTCGGCGTTTTCCGTTGTTTTCTCCAAAACTTACGTTAATACGAGCTAGATTCCTTTAGAAAGACCACCCAAGAGGATCATCCACGTATAGGCCTAGAACCCAAGTATTGTCAATCAACCTTAAGCCCCACAACCGACCAAATAACCTATATACACCACAGTTTCATAACTAACTAAAAATGAGACAAGTCAAAATTTTAAACACTTCTTAATAAAGATAGATTATCGATTCAAACTATTCTATGTGAATTGAAAAAAATTCATTGAACGTAGTATACGTCACTTTACTGATGTACCTGTCCTATTAGTGGCCGACTCTCCCGTACGGCACATACATATAAAATAAACTCATGACACGGAATCTTGTAACGCGGTATCTAACCTCGACTTACTTTTTTCTTAAAAAATAAATAAATAAATAAAAAATCCTTTTCTTACAAATAAGTTTCAGTAAACTCGCGCAGCCCCTTTTAAAAATACCTCAGGGTAGGCTCTGCTAATACATTTGTCTTTTGAAATATACGGAAGAACTTATTCAGGGTATTAAAACATCTTTAAAGTTTTATATAAGAATATTGCTACTATAAAACCAAAAAATCTTTTTTTTTTTCCTTCTTGAATAAATACAACATGCATTCTGTATTTAAAATTATTTTCCCGAATTATGCTTGTTCCACTACAATTTATAGTTTTTTTTTTTCTTTTTCTTTTTATAAATAAACCAGGAGCTATTGAAATTAGGGTAAAAAGCTTTATTTATTTGTTTATTTTTTAACACAATGATAAATCCAAATTTTTTAAAGATTTTATTTCATTTTAAAATAAATTTCGTGTGCAAAATAAAATGTCGGGTTGCTTTCATAGTATACTTTTTGCTCTCAATTTTCTACGCGTTTATAAGTTTTATTAATTTTACTATTATTATTATTATTATTATTATTATTATTATTATTAATGTTTATTTAAGGAAACATTTGCAAAAATAAATGTTAAATCCATTCCATATACATATAACATGCAGAAGTTTAATTTTCATTTTAGTAAAATGAACTTACGGCATCTGTACTAAGTATTTATTTAAAAAATTCAGGAATTAACTTTAATTAGTTTAAAATAAGAAAAAAAGCATATTTTTGTTTTCAATAAAAAAGGTTATTTATGTAGTTTTAAAAAGAATTAACTATTTTAGTTAAAATACTTTAATAACGATAAGTCTTTTTTAAACGTGTAAAGGCTTATATAAATACATCATGTCATATACTATTACATAATGGGAATAATTTTATTACATAAAAATTACAATAAGAAAGTTAATAAGTTTTACAAGTAAGTTTGATTTACAGAAGCGACGTAAATTTAACTTTTATATAATTATAGGAATTTATCTTATATATAAAATATACTTTCGCAGAAATTTCCTCCTACTTAAATATTTTAGATATCTGTATTGAAACTAGTATAAATCGATGATTTCTTTAAATAAATCAAGATAAAATAATTTCAAATACAAGTTTTAAAAAATAAATTTATTGCCATTGCTTGAAAATATCTTTTTTTCTTCACAAAGAAAAACACATTTTTTATATTGTATTCTGTTATTTCTTCATTGTTTGTCTTTTACAGAAAAAAAGATTAAACTATCTTTGATAGTATTGTTGACATCATGTGATAGTCAAGGATGCAAGGAAATATTGAACAAATTCATCCATCAAAACATAAAAATAAATAAATAAATAAATAAATAAATAAAGTCCTCAAAAATTCGATAAATTCATTTGTAGGCAATATCTGTGTATTATAAAAGAAAAAGATAAAAAATCAATCTCAAGAGAGAATCAACATGTTTTAATAAAAATATGTGCATATATTTATACATACTTGTTTTTTAGTTATAGATTTAATATAAATAAACAAATGGGATTTTAAAATGCTTTATTTATTTTTGTTATTTTCTGTATCTTCTTGCATTTATCAAAAATATAAATTTCATCGTTTTAAATTATCTAATAAATCTGCGCTTCCATATGATTATTAGAAATTTTTCTGTTATTTTTGCCTTTTATGCTTCTAAAATATATTTCAAATAAAAAATTCTTATTTATACAAATTTTTATTTCTTTCTCCAACTTTTTCTACCACCCCTATATATTTCTTTTATTCAATACGACTATTTATTTTTCAAACATTCTTAGATCATATTTTAACAAGCGATATTAGTTCATTTATGCATTATTAACAATGACTTGATTTAAACATTTCAATAATTAATAAAAAATAAATAAGTAAATAAATAAATATAACATTTATCTTCAATAAATATTACTGTAAAAATAATTGATACTACATTTCTAAGGTCAATAACTTAAATATCTATTTAAAAATTATTCGATTTTCAAAATAATAAGTTAGCATTAGTTTATAATTTCTTTTAATTACTCTAATCTTTTTGTACCATATTCGATAAGAATTTAAAACTCGTACGCGTATGTGTGCATTTCTTTCGTAGAAAGAATTCGACTCCATTCAAGAATTTATTTAACTTTTTCGAAATATATTTAAATTAGGGTTATTAATAAAAGTATACTTTATAGATAATTCTTTCTTTCTTTCTTTTTTTTTTTTTTCAATATTTGAAATTTCCAAGTGATTTAATCTTATTTTTCTAGTTAGTATTGTAAAGAATTTTCCGTTGTCAGTGAAATAAATATCTGTCTAAGTATAATTGGATATTTTAAATGAAAAATTTTTATTGCATTTTAAGATTATACATATGGTTTCATTTAGAATGCCTTAAAAATATACACTTAATTAAATGTCATTAAGAAAATTAATTAGAATTTATACAGAATTAACAAATATTACTAAACAAATTATGTTTAAATACGCAAGCACAGACATTATATGATGTATATACGAGGGGAGGATAAAGAGCTCCTAACTTTGCCCAGAAAGAAAAGAATAAAAGTTATGAAATTATATATTTATTCAAATAGTCCCCTGGAGCCTGATACACTTTCTTCAGTTTTATTGTAACATTTGTACCCATTAAAATAAAATGTATTTGGTTTTTCCTGAAACCAGCTTTCAGCAGCATCTTGGACGTTAGAAATTCTTCGAAACGTTGCCCCTTCAAGTGTTCAAAGAAAAATAATCAGAAGGAGCTTGGTCAGGTGAATATGCTGGAGCATTCGGAAACGAGTATTCAAACTAGCTCGAACAACGTTGAAAGTGTGCGCATTGTCAGACAAAAGCAGGATTTATATGGTCAATTTACCCGGCGTTTATTCTTTGGCGGTTTGCAAAATACTATTCATTTATTCTGGAGCCCTGAGGTAAAAAGTCTATCAGCAGAATACCATCTTTATCGCAGAAAACGGACGCAGAGACGTTTTGGCTGATTTCTGGGTGCATAACTCCTATGGCCACGGGGAATCCATATGCCATTGTTCTTTTGATTGTTCCTTTTTTTAGGATCATAAATATGGAGCCACGTTTCGTCTTCTATCACTAATCTAGACAGAAAGTCCTCTCAAGGTTCAAAATAGGCCAAAATATATTTGGATATTTACAACCGTCACCTTTTTCTGATCATTGTTCAAACATTTTAGCGCTAATAAAACAAATATGTTGTAAAAATCAGCATCACTTGATATTTGTACAGTTGCATATCAAGACAAGTAGCTTTCATTTGTAACCAAATTTATTCTTCTATTTAAATTCGAAGGAGACAAAGTCGGTAACTTTCCACCTACCTTCGTATATATATGCACTGAATTTTGAAACAACTCAGATATAATTCTTTTTTTTAATTATTTATCATAAACTAATGTACTTACTGTGGACTCTCTATTTCTTCATATTTACTTTCTATTTGTTAACTATTAACTTTTATTTAAGAGGTAATCAATTTTGAATATAATTTGAACATTTTGTGCTAATTACAGGAATTTCACGACAGTTGACTAGAGTTGAGCGAAAAATAACAAGGGTTTTCAAACACAGAAAGGCCAAAAAGATAATAAAAATAACAATGATTAAGTGATTCAAATTCTTATTGATTTATACGGTAAAATGAACAAAAACACATTAACGATAAAATCAATATACTGTTATAAGTTAATTTATTATTCTTCAGTAAATAATTCAGCTTATAACATTTGAAAATTTTTAAAATATTGGTTTTGAATAATTTTTAACTAAACATTATGATATAATTTTGTTACTTTAAGTATAATCCATAATATGTGAGACGTAACAGAAAAATCATCTTTTTGTTTATTTACTTTTCAGCTTACATTCAGCAATATTTTAGAGACTGATTGCAATATTAAACAGAATAGTAAAGCAGCTTCCTTTGGTTAACTGCTTTCCTTGCTAAGTGTATTTTCAATTTTACTTTTTCATTTGTAATATTATCTAAATATATGTTTTTATTGCTTTCTGTTATGAATGAAAAAAAAAAGTATAAAAATATTAATTTGAACTAATTTAAAAATTTCAGTTTGTTCACGTTTAATTCAACTCTCATTTTTATAAATATATTAATAAATAACAAATTGTTAATTTACCATGTAAAATTTAATAATAACCATTTCATTAGACGATCACTATGAATTTCAACAGTTGTATAATCGGATAATCATTTGCTTCGTATTCATTATTTATTAAATATAAAATTTTCCGTAAAATATGTAACCCTCGATTTCATAAAATTTTATATTTAATTGCAATTTGTGACCATTTTTCCCAAAATTATTCATCAAAGCTAGTGGAATGTTATTTAAAATTAATGCAGTTTTGTAATGTTAAATTCCTTATTTAATATATGAGCTATTTAAAACGGCTGGTTTATCTTATATACAGGATGTCCACTGAATTTAGACCCCCTTACCTTAACGCTTTTTAGAACGTCTAAAGCATTAGTCTTAAACATACGTTTTTGTAAAGTGGTTATGTCATAAATGTTTTATTCGTTTGCCGCGCTACCTAATGGGAAATAACGGTATAATAAATAATGAAATATAATAAAATTACATTTCATTTATCGGAAACGGTAAGTGAGAGACTACCGGACATTTAAACTGTCAATCACAAAGTGTTAGTGCATGTTCGATTTTGCACGAAATGAAACTTTGCATTCAATATTTCTAAAAATTTAAAGCTTAAAATGCGTTTATGGTTGCACAGAAAAAAAAAATACATTAATCATATTTTTCTTATATAGTCTTCGTAAAAATTTCGTTAACCAAAACAAAATTATTCTATTTTTTTAGTTATATATCAGATATGTTGATCAATATTTTTTTTAATTAACAAACAATTTTGTTGATTTAAACAATTTTTTTATACATTCGCCCATCGCTCGCTCGTTGGTTTTTTCTAGTAAGATATGTGACATATCTTATCGGACTATCCAATAAGAGTGACTGTTTCTTCAATAATTTTCTCGTGGTCAATCGAGACAAACTGATTTGTTAAACTGTACAAAGCTATTGTTAAAAGGGTAAAATAAATATAAAAATCAGTCAATAAAATAAATGTGGTTTAACCAATAAGGCTTTTTTTTTCCGGTGGTGTCATGGTATCCCAAACTAAAAAGTGGACACCTTTTAAATCCTTAACAAAAGGAAAAAAGACGAGACATTTTTAAACCATGGTTCTTTCGAACTGAAAGAATTGATGTACACCAGAAGAACGAAGTTGGCGAGTTTTTAGTCAATAAAATGTTATCCTTTCGGATGCATTTTCAAAATTATCGAGTTAAAAATTACAATTAGGAAATGCGTGTTTTACACGTTTTAATCTTAGAATTATTGATTTTATGGTGTCTTTTAGTACTAATAGATACTATAGAGCTATAAAGCTACATACTATAAAGCTATATAGATACTATGATGCTGTAAAGCTTAGTATTTGGTTTTTTTTTCCATATCGTTTGCAGTTTCTCAGCAGAATTAAACATGCTAACTCGCTGTTTACCAACAAATGACGCTGTAACAGATCTCAACTTTAATCGCAGTCCTTTTACTAAATTTAAATATCACATTCAAGCAAGTAATTATCGCCGTTTTAATCTTTTGAGGAACAGTAATTTAGTGATTATCCTATATTCAGGTTATGGCAGTAGAACTGTTTGGGAGACAGAATAACTGCATCCTTTCGCTTAATATATTGACTAATATTTTAAAAATATATATATATTAGTGTTTATATTTCTCGTAGAAAAATTCTAATTGGTAATACAAATTAGCTGTTGTTATTATCGTGCAGGCTATTAAACTGTAGGATAAAACTAGAAATGTAAAGGACAAGTTTGTTAATAGAAATTACAATGCAGAGAAATATTTCGAAAAAATGTCAATCTCTGTTTCTTATAAAAGTTTTAAAAGGCATTTTCTCTAAATTACGCTTGGATTCGAAAGGTAAAACTAATTCGAAAGTGTTTTCATTTAGAAAGCAATATAATAAATATAGTGTTCTAACTATTAGTAAAATGGCTGTGATCTTATTATCCATAATCTGTTCAATATTTCTCTAACGCGGACCAGTTACGATTAAGTTTTGTCGAAACGATACGATGGTGATTTAAAGTGTTATTTAATTGGTCAACCTAGATCGAATTCTTCATCAAATCATAAAGTCGTCTGCTAGAGATTTTGATCGCAAAAATGTAATCTAATAAAATTTAAATGCACATTTTCAAATTGAAAAAAAAAATAATAATAATAACTTTTTGGGCTGAAACATACACTCAAAATGTCGTATTTAGAAATATGTTTGGTAGAATTTAAAGCAAATTAAGGATTGCATTTCATCTTTGGCTATTATAGAGGTTGATGCCATCTGTTGACCGAAATAGGAATCACCATATTAAAAGACTGTTGTAATTCAACAACAATTGAATTTAGTTTTAAGAATTTTTAACTTATGAGCGGTAAAAAAATATTTTCTAAAAATGAAATTATAATGCAAATATCAAAAATTTAAATATCTTTTACTGAAAAAATAATAAAGAAAACTGAATTTTTTCAGTGAATGATTTTATTTATGTGATTTTCCTTAAAACTGTGTTAAGTGGTGCTACTATCATGCAGATGTTCTGTGTAGGAAAGGTTAGTCTACTAACTAGTTCGTAGATAATTTCCTTTAAAAAGCCATATGCTAAATATTTTTTTCATATATTATTTAAATGATAATGGCCTTCCTAGTAACAATCCTTACTTTGATATGGCTAACAAAAATTTTTGTCTTTAAAATGATTCAGAAATATTTCATTTTAAAGAAAAAAAAAATGTTATTACTCTAAGAAATAACTTTATTTATTTATTTGTTCTGATGAACCTTGTATTTTCAAAACAAACTTCCACATAGAATTGCAGTTTTTTTTTTTTTTTTTTTAACGATATATAAAAGATATTTTTATTCACATTAATTGTTCTCTGCTTGTTATTTTTTAGTCAAGATAACACGAACTTCTAGAAAATACGAATGTGTAGAAGAAAAACGTATATTATGAAAATTATTAATTTATGTGAAATCTTAATTTTAGAGTTTAAATTTCTTGTATATTAGGAAACATATATTTATTAAAAAAGTAAAATGTTGTTATTTAGCTCATTAATGTAAATTAGTAAGCACAATGAAAATTAATGGAAAATTTAAAATAAATTATTGTTACATACACAACAGGAATTAGTATTTTATTTTTTATAAATATTATTATCATGCTTAATCATTAGAATTTTTTTTTACTTGTGTGTGTGTTAACTCGTGAATAATTTGAGTAAATTAATAAATATATACATGGCTAGATTAATAGGATCACCCTGAATTTTGTTTAAGCACAAATTAAGAAGTATTATTTTTTTCTTTTACATTTATATATGATGTTAAAATAAGAACCATATATAAAGGGGATAAATCATTTATAATAATGCTTCATTAAATTGTAGTTAAATGCACATATCTGTTTTAATTCTTAAAAGTTTTTCCTTGTTGCAAATATAACAACTAAAGACAAATGAACAAGATTAAAACAGAAAATAAAATACAATACAATACAATAAATAAATGAACAAATAAATAAATCTAGTATGTTGTGGCCATCTCAAAACTTTCTACTATATTTCCCTACACAAATTTACGCAGTAAAAGTTAAAAATTATTTGTTATTATTTTTTCCATTATGAATGTAGACCATTTTCATCTCTGAGAGGTCTCGATGTATTACACCAAAGATCCAATGGAAGTGATGTTTTTACCATGCAGGTGATAGCCTTCCCGTACTCAGGGAATGTTGCAGTTTAGCAGTTCTAACTATCGGCCATTATGCACCAAAATTGGATGAGCTTACTGTCTTTTAATGGTCTTCTTTATATCAAGTTTTCTTCGATTATATGCATTAGAACGTAAAATATAGCATTCCATTAAATTGTGGAAATCGCTGTATAGCAGCAGTTGAGCTATTGAGTAACATATTGCAGCTATTGAGCAATTTGCACCAAAATTTGATAACAACTAATTTATGTCAAGCTAAATTTACTTATAAATTTATATGCAATTCTGCGCATGAATTCCTGAGATATAGCCTTCCCTAAAATAGCAGAAATTGCTGTAAAGTACCGACACCTGTTTAGCTTTTGACACCAAAAGTTGATAAGCACTAACATATGTCAAGGTGAAAATACATATAAATTTATTGGCACTTCCCTGCAGCAGTTCCTGAGATATAACCTTCCCTGGAAATGAGGGAATCACTATGTAACAGAGCCACATTTTAACGATTGTCACCAGAAGTTGACAAGCACTAAATTATGCCAAGGTGCAACTATACATAAATTTATATTTAATTCTGAGCAGTAGTTTCTGAGATACGGTGAAAACAAATTCTCTATCTCTCTTATGCGTAAAGACACACAGGCACAGAGACAGACATCTTCTAAAAATGGTCAAATCGTATTCCGGAGCTCTCAAAACTTGTAAATCCTACGAAAACCGTAATTTGAAAATTTTTACGCATCCAGTACTGACTTTAATTGAATATAGAAGAAAGAAAGAAAGGGGGGAAAAAAGAAGAAGAAGAAGGAGAAAGAATTTTAAATGAACAACTGGTAAATATTTTCTAATACAAAAAGAAGTAATCTGGGTAATTAAATATATCCAAACATTATTTTACAAACTAAAGAAAGAAGGTGGATACCAAAAGCGACTATTTATTCATGATAAGAGTTATATTCTTAAATCTGAGTTTCAAATAAAAAAAAAAATAAAAAATAAAAAAAATGGAAGAGAAACAGTACAACTACAACAATGATACCATCTGATTATTTCTAATCAAACAAAAACACCGTTTAAAAAAAAAAATTTTCTTTTTTGTTTGTTTGTTTGTTTGTTTGTTTGCTGATGCACTTCAAGAACTATTTTGACTTCTCAAATCAGTAAAATAATTTTATGAATTTAGTTGCAAAAACATTATCTTAAGATTTTTCTTCTCTAAAATTTTGAAGTATGTGCCTACTTAAAAATACAAAGATGAGATAACAATCATTTATTTATTTATTCATTCAATTTATTTATTTATTATTTAATTTTCATTCGTAAAATCAAGTTTTAGTAAACTTATTTGGTAATTTATAAAAACAACTGATGCTAGAATCTGCTTTTACATTTGTCTTTCAATATTTATAAAAATATATTTATTTAAAAGATTAAATCCTCTTTAACATTTTTAACGAGAATGTATTTTAGTACATGCTGCATAATGAATACATATATATATATATATATATATATTAAATATATTATATGTTCTATATTTCATATTATTCTTACGAATTTTGCTTAATTGTTACGTGCCTACTGTTTTCTTTCGCTTAATATATATATATATATATATATATATATATATATATATATATATATATATATATATATATATATATATTAATCACAATATACGATCCAAATTTTATTCAAATTTTATTTTATTTAAAAACAAATTGCATGTGCGATATAAATGCACAGAATTCTTTCGAATGATACTTTTGCTTTCTATTTTTGACAATTATTTTTATTTTATTTTTTGTAATAATTTACATTTTGTTGTATAAAAAGGAAGCTTTTGTAAAAATACTAAACTAAGGATTATACGCTAAACTAATGCTAATACTACTAAGCTATAGCTAATGCTTTTGCTATACTAATGCTTTTGGAAACTAAACAAATAAACATTTCTAAAAAATGCAGAATCTTGTTTGTTGTTTCAGTAAAATGTTGTAACTAAATTACACATTGTTATTTTATTATTATTATTATTATTATTATTATTAAGATAAAAAAGAAAAAAGAAGGAGGGAAGGGAGATGAGTAATTTTATTACAACTACGTTCTCTAAAATTACGTTATTTATGTTAGGTATTCATAGAAACTTATCAGCAAATAACATTAATTACACTCTAAAGAAAGGGCATACTTCATTACGTTGAGTGACTGGCAAAAAGTGTTCCAACGTTCCAACCACCGATCGTAAAAATAAAGCCATGGTTGTAAATCTATTAGCCTTTTTTTTTTTTTTTTCAAAGAATGTAAATGACTTTTAATAAATTGTCTATACTCCAGATGTAGCAAATACGGGTACTGAACATTTTTTTCGAAGAAGGGATCTGGCCGTATCAATTTAATTATCAAAAAAAGAAAAAGAAAGAAAGAAACATTCTCCAGAGAGAATCAACATGTTGTTATAAAAGATTCTGTGTATATTTAAGAACAATTATTCTCCTAGTTATAGGTTCAGAATAAATAAACGTATGCAGTTTTATTTATTTTAATATTCTCTATGTTGTAATTTTTTTTCTTAAATAAATAAATTTCATGATTTGAATTCAATGTATATATATATATATATATATATATATATATATATTATTGAATGTCCTTAAAAAATTACATAGTTATATTGTTTCTAACAAGTGTAATTTTTTTCTAAAAAATAGTTTTCAACTCAAAAATAAAATTAAAAATCTTACTGATATTACTGGTATAAAAACTTTTGATTTCAATGATCTTTTTAATAATATTGATATTAAAGATATGTTTGATATTATAAATAAACTTTTTGTAGAAAATTTGCAGTATTTAAATCTAAATGTTTGCATAACTCCTTCAGCTTTTAAAACTCTGACTAGGTTTATCCTTTTCCATAACTATATTTTATTCAATAAATATTTATATAAACAACGTTTAGGATTGCCACAAGGTGGAATTGCTTCTAGCATATTAGCTGATCTATACTTATATTATTATGAGCGTGACATTGAGTGTACTAACTTTAAATTACTACGATACATAGATGATATAATTATATTATATTGGGATGAAAATCACACCAAACTAGACTTACCTGTCAAATATCCTGAAAATCTGTCTCTAAGTAGTACTGATTTGGATTCTAGTGTCATTAATTTCTTAGATTTAAAAATTATTCTTAATAGTAATGGCCAATTAGAATTTGACTTATACGATAAAAAGAAAGATTTCCCCTTTAAGGTAAATTTTTTCACTAACTTTAAAACATGCTTACATAAATCTGTATTTGTCAATATTCTTCTTAATTTTACTCTAAGGATCAAATATTTAGTGTCTGATAAACATCAAAAATTACAATTTCGATTCTTTAAAAATTTAGCATTAATTAATGGCTATCCCAAACACTTAATAAAAAAATTCTTTTAATTATTTATTTAATTATTATTATTATTATTTATTTAATTATTATTTTTTTTTTATTTATTTATTTATTTTTTTTTTTTCTCCTCATACATTTTATTCAAATTTAAATTTACGTTTAGGTATTATTATTTGGTTTTCATCAAATACATTGATTATTTACATCCTAAATTTATTTGATTTTAATTTTCCATTATTTTCATCTTATTACTCCAGATGGCAGCACTATTCATGATTCAATATTAGGACTCATCATCTGATTTTTTTTTTTTTCAAGGATTTGAATCCTTATCCTACATGAATTCCACTGTGAATCCTAAAAATTACTCTATGGTCAATGCTATTTTGAACTAATTAACTGTGGATCTAACTGCTAACTGATTGTTACATTTTTACATGTGCGAGTGTGCGACGTTCATTGCTTCAATTTCATTTAGAAAGGTTAAAGTAATCTTATTATTCTACACTTTTGTGGGATTAATTTTAATCTTATATTTAAATGGTTATGGTTTTTCATTTTTAGGTAAAGGTTTTATTATGATTATCGATTTATTATAGTTTCATTATAATCTTCGTTTTTCTGTATTGACTATGTCTATTTCTTTATTGAGTTGTGTTCATATCAAATATTTTATTCAGTAAGTTGAATTTTTGTATTTTTATTTTAATCTTAATTTTATGGTTTTGGTTTGTCATATTAGGTTATAGTTTTATTTTTATCTTCTCGTTTAATGGTTTTTCTATGGGTGTTTCGGGCCTGCGAACAAAGAAATTCTTAGCTTATGCTTTCTTTGTTACAGAAAAACATCCATATTTTAGCATATTTGCATTCTACCAGGCCCTTGACAAAGTTAGAATGCAAATAATGCTTTTTTTCTTTTTCTTTTTTTTTTTTTTTTTCTCTCATTCCAATTTCCAATATTTATTTCGATTTTTCTTTAATTATTCTTTGATTTGATATGGGTAGTCTCAGCTTGTGATCCGAGGAATTGTTTTGATACTGAAGTTGAGTCATCTTTAAATTTCATAAAAACATTTTTGCACTGATTATATTAATGTATTTCTATATATATATATATATATATATATATATATATATATATATTTAATTAATGTTGGAATTTTTTCTTATACTTTTGATATTTTATACTTCGAAAATACATTTTAAGTCAATAATTTCTTTAAAATTTATTTTAATTCATATTATCCTTTCCATCGTTCTCATTCGTTTTTTATTATTTTTCTTTCCTTTCCTTTCCTTTTCTTTTCTTTTTCTTTTTTATAATACAATATTTTACTTTAGAAACTTTCTTAGTTTGTTTCTTCATTAGTGAAATTCGTCCATGCATGAATTATTAACGATGACTTGATTTCATTTTTTAAAATATTTCAGTATATATTTTTAAAAATAACATATCATTTATAGTTAATAGGATTTACTGTAATAATAATGACTACTATATTTCTAAGGTTAATAAGATAAATATTTATTTAAATATAATTTTTTTATTTTTAAAATTACTGAATTAGCATTACATTATAAACGTTTATATTTTTCACAACTTCTAATAACACAATACTAACTTAAAAAAAATGTCTTGCTTTTGCCTCCAAATCAGTTAGCACGTGTTTTTTTTTTTTTTTTTTTTGCACCTAAAAAAGAAAGCTCACGTCCCTTCGAAACCTACAGTGCTTTATTATTAATATTACTATTATTATTATTATTATTTTATGGTGTGTGAAGAAGTTTTTCAAGTTTTTAATAACAATTCCCCATATGGAAGTTTAGAAAAAAAAAAAAAAATATATATATATATATATATATATATATATTCAAACTGATTATTTTCAGTTTTTATTTTCTAGTATGTATAATGGGTACTTTCAAAATTACAAAGACATTATTAAATACATATATAAAATACTGTAATTACAATCATTATGTACATATTTTTTAATTTTTTACTTTTTCATTTGTGAAAATAAGTTCGTTGTATATCATTGACTAGCTTCTTAATCAAGATATAGGGGAGCTAGGGGCTAGTTGTAACAGGGATAAACAGTAACACTCAAGTTTGCATCATTTTTGATTAGATATTTCAATAAACATAATTCTTATGATGCGCGTTATTATGTAAGAACAATCAGTGTTCCGCAGAAACGGGTTAATGAAGTGTTTTGTACATATGCTACGTTTCAGCTATTTAGTGGAAAAAACGAATGCCGTAATTTTTGATTGAAAGTATGTTATTTAATATTTTAAAGATTTCTTTATAGCTATTTATTTTGTCTATGTGTTAAGTTATAAAATGCATGTTTAATATTTTGTATAAATTGTTATATATATATATATATATATATATATATATATATATATAAACAAAATATCCAAAATCATACGATGGGGCAAGTTGAAACAAAATTTTGGGGCAAATTGTAACATTTTACCATATAATTAGACGTTACACTTTAAACGTTAACAAGCAAATTGTTCATTTTATGCTTTATTCTATGAATTTGTTTTTCTTGTTTTATAATGACAATGAGAAACTATAAAAAGAAGTCTGAAAGAGTTTCAAAGACTCAAGACATACACGAGTTAACTACAGCTGAAATCTTCGAGAAAGGCACAAGTCTTACATTTTCATCACCGCCTTTTCTTCAGGACAGTTTGCGTAATAAGAATTTTATGCATTTTTTTGCTACCACTATATTTATACAATAACTTCTATACTGTTAAATCACGACATATTGCTTTTAAAATGCAATACAAATCTATCTAAAAAAAAAATGATGGCAAATAAAGCGAAAAAATTTTTATACTTAAAACGGCCTGAAAAAAAAAGGCAGAGACTGTGACCCTTGCTACAAATACAGATTCTGAATCAAAAGAATGCTTTTACTTTACTTCTGGAGATGTCTACCGCCCCTCTGAAGCACAAAAATGGGTAAAATGCTTAATTTTCAAATTGCGGCAATATTAAATGTGGGAGAGGGAACAATATATCATTTGTTTGTATTAACTGCAGTTTTGACAAAGGCTGACATTTATGTTTATTAGTTATTTAATTTTCTCTTTATTTTACTATAATTCATTTGATATACTTCCTTGTTACTACACCAAGTAGGTATCATTTTATATTAGTTATTAATTGTCTTTTTTTTTATTAAATTAATAAATTATTATAATAAATTATTAATAATAGATTAAACAAATAATATTAATAATAAATAAATAAAATAATAATAATAATAATAATGAATTAATAATAATGAATTAATAATAATAGTAATAATGAAATAATTTTGAAATACTGTCCTTTACATTGCTAGCATTTCCCACGTATCTGTTACTATTTGGCCCAAGTGTGTTACAAATTACCCCAATTCCGAGGCAAATTGTAAATTATATATATATGAATATTGTAGATAAATCTGTAGTCTATGCAAAACAGCAAATATAAACAAGAAAACGTTACTATATTTTAAAATAGGTGCAGTTTTCTAAAATGTGTTACAACTAGCCCCTAGCGTCTCTACTTATGCATTATATTCGTATAACATGGAGATGTTATTATTTAATGGTAAAACGCAAATTAATTTGAAAATTAATATATATATATATATTACCTTCAAAATGTTAACGTATTTCGTACCTTTTATAACTAAAGATTATCATGATTAAAAATCAATTGAGGATCTTAGCTTTATATCTAGAAAATAATAATTTAATCGAGGTATATGTAACTATAAATACATAATTGTCCTAAATAATCTCTTAAAATTCAAGTTAAAAAACACCAATTTTGACTTTCATCTTTTTATATGATTAATATATCCACCACAAAAAAGTTCAATAAACCAATTTTAATAAAATTATATCATACTGTAGCTAAACGCAAGTTAGCTTATTTGTTTTATTTATTTAACACTTTTTCTTGTTGTAAATGAAGCAACTAAATTCAAATGAATAAGAATATAACAAAATAAGTTCAAATTCGATTTAAGTCAGAGTATAACGGTATATATTTTGTAACACAAAAATGATCTGATTCTTTGGATATATTCTAACATTATTTCACAAAGAAACAAACAAACAAACAAACAAAAAAAAAACTGCAATCAAAAGTAAGGACTTATCCATGACAAGGTTCATATACTTAAATCAAAATTTCAAACAAAAAGGACTTGAAAAAAAAAAAAAAAAAAAAGAAAGAAAGAAAGAAAGAAAGAAAAGAGTACATTCAATAAGAATGGTTTCAAAAAATATCGTCTCTGATTTCGATATTAAACAATTTTAAGTTCTTTAAAACCTTTTTGTAAAAAAGAGAAAAAAAACAATATCTTAATCTTTTTATTATTGTTATTATTGTTATTATTTTATTTTTACTTTTTAAGGTTTTGGAGTATCTGCATACTTAAAACCAAAAAGACACAATCGCGCAGATATATATATATATATATATATATAATTTTGTAATTTATGTTAGAATTAGGTAAGATGCCGTAAATTTCATTTAATACTTCTGTTAAATTCCCTGTTGACTATATTTGTTATTTATTGAAATTTTTATGTGCACACTTTTTTTATAAATTAATATATATTTATTTTAAACACATGATTGGCGTAGACAAAAGCTAAATAAAAAGTTATAAATTACCTTGTTTATTATTTTGCGAAAATTAATGCTTAACTAACTTAAAACAACAAAAAAGACCATTCGGCTATTTTTTTCCTGAGTAAAACTGCTGGCAACTTACCACAAATATTTGAATAATACGTAAGTGTGCTTATTAACGAACCAAAAAGGGGAAACAGTCACTTTTAGACGTTTGGGGAGAAGCCCCAGACATTCTGCTTTAAAAAAATTATCCGAACCTATATAAACTGCGATCCCACCAGTAGCCAAGCGGCTCTGCGCTCAAAGCTTGTAATCGTAAAGAGCCGGGTTCGAACTCCAGTGACGCTCATCGACCTAGCCATTCGGCGTTTTCCGTTGTTTTCTCCAAAACTTACGTTAATACGAGCTAGATTCCTTTAGAAAGACCACCCAAGAGGATCATCCACGTATAGGCCTAGAACCCAAGTATTGTCAATCAACCTTAAGCCCCACAACCGACCAAATAACCTATATACACCACAGTTTCATAACTAACTAAAAATGAGACAAGTCAAAATTTTAAACACTTCTTAATAAAGATAGATTATCGATTCAAACTATTCTATGTGAATTGAAAAAAATTCATTGAACGTAGTATACGTCACTTTACTGATGTACCTGTCCTATTAGTGGCCGACTCTCCCGTACGGCACATACATATAAAATAAACTCATGACACGGAATCTTGTAACGCGGTATCTAACCTCGACTTACTTTTTTCTTAAAAAATAAATAAATAAATAAAAAATCCTTTTCTTACAAATAAGTTTCAGTAAACTCGCGCAG